>MU729904.1:89429-125146 GCA_026770625.1 Nicotiana glauca
AAAAAATAGCTGTACACAAGCTCCACCAATTAAGGAACACTGAAGGCGTAAATTGACTATAGTAAGATAGTAAAACCTTATTCAAGACTTGTACATGAATTGTTCTGGATAATCACTCACTTTTGTCGTTTGATTCAAGTACATCCTAAATAGCCACCTAAGAGATTTAATTGCTTAGTCACTTAATGTGGTAAGCTAGTGCTGCCACATGTCCTTGGAGCATAATTAATTATGTTTTATCTACTTATTAGTTTGTTGGGTAATGTCCTATTACCCGGTAATTAATCAATTACCCGCAAAATTGAGAATTATTCCCACTTACTTGAAATATTCTCTCTTTTCACATACCTTATACACCTTACTATTATGGTCATGTGGTACCTTGTTTGGTACTAGTCCATAAATACCGGGTATTTTAGCTCCAATCGTATTTTATCCCAAAATGTCAAATTTCGACAAAATTCACTTTTTTCAATTTGATTACCTTCTCACCTCCACGAATTTACTCATTATTTGTTTGAGGTAGCATAATATTTATAAATCCAAAATAAATCTCATTCCCGAACTTTCGTCAATTTGCTTGTGGCGTACTTCCACGTACGAAAATATGGGGTGTAACAAAAATCATGATCAATAAGAAATGAACTGATTCTTTCGTACCATGCTCGTGGAGCTTTCTTCAGGCCATACAACGCTTTAGTTAGCTTATACACATGATAGGGAAACTTTGAATCTACAAACTCAGGAGGTTGTTTCACGTATACTTCCTCTTCAATGAAGCCATTCAAAAAGGAACTTTTAACATCCATCTGAAATAGCCTGAATCCCTTAAAGGATGCATATGCCAGAAGGATTCGTGTAGATTCTAGTCGAGCTACGGGGGCAAAAGTTTCGTCATAGTAAACTCCTTCTTGTTGTGAATATCCTTGAGCAACTAATCTAGCTTTGTTTCTTACAACTTTTTCATCCTTATTCAGTTTATTTCTGAAAACCCATTTTGTTTCAATTATAGGAACACTTTTAGGTTTAGGTATCAGTTTCCATACTTGATTTTTGTCGAATTGATCTAGCTCTTCCTGCGTTGATTCCAACTTGAGTCTTTTAGAGCTTCCTCTATCTTTTTTGGCTCAATCTAAGAGATTAGTGCTATGTTTACTTTCTTTTTGAGAGCTCGCCTGGTTTTCATTCATTTGCTTAGATCCCCTATGATGAATTTTTGAGGATATTCAGGTTCACTTCTCCATTCATTTGAACGAACTATATGAGTAGTTGACTCCTTCAGAGGTTCTAGTGGATTGTTGCTGGTTTCACTAGTTGACTCTCTCACAACATCAGATCCATCAGTCGACTTTTGAGTTTTGCTTGTCTCCTGAATTTCTTGAGCTTGATCTTCGTTACCTGCAGTAATTCCTTTCTCGGCCGAGGAGTTATTTTCATCAAATATAATATGCACATATTCTTCCACACATAATGTGCGTTTATTATAGACTCTAAAAGATCTACTATTCAATGAATAACCCAGAAAAACACCTTCATCACTTCTTGGATCGAATTTTCCAAGATTGTCCTTACTATTATTGTGAATGAAACACTTATTTCCAAAGGGATGAAAATAATTACTATTAGGACGTTTACCTTTCCACATTTCATAAGGTGTTTTCTTCATAATAGGCCTTATGAGACATCGGTTAAGAATGTGACATGTTGTACTAACTCCTTCTGCCTAGAAATAATTTGGCAGTGAATGTTCTAGTAACATAGTTCTTGCCATATCTTGTAGGGTTCTATTTTTCCTTTCAAGGACTCCATTCTGTTGAGGTGATCTTGGTGCAGAAAAATTATGAGTATATCCTTGGTCATTACAGAAGTTTTCAAATGCTCTGCTTTCAAATTCTCCTCCATGATCACTTTGGATTGTTGTAATAAGATAACCCTTTTCTCTTTTAACCTTCTTACAGAAAATCTCAAAAAAAATCAAGGCTTCATCTTTATGAGATAAGAAAATTACCCAAGTAAAACGCGAGTAATCATCAACAATAACAAAAGCATATCATTTTTCTCCTATGCTAGTAGTTCTAGTAGGAACAAATAAATCCATATGAGTCAGTTGCAAAGCCTTAGAGGTACATACAATATTCTTGTTTTTGAAAGAGTTTCTAGTTTGTTTTCCAATTTGACAAGCGTCACATATATGATTTCTAGAGAAATTATGTTTGGGTAAACTAATAACTAACTCATGCTTAGAAAGTTTTTCTATCAAATGCATGCTTGCATGACCAGGTTTCCTATGTCATAACCAAGGATCATCATATATGGATGTTAAATAGATATGACCATCTATATTTTCAAAATCATCATGAATGTAAACATTTCCATACCTTTTACTTGGGAGGATTATTCTACATGTCTCATCTTCAATAGTACAACCTGTCTTCTTGAATTTTACCTCATACCCTGAGTCGCATAGCTGACTTATACTTAGAAGATTGTAGTTAAGTCCATCAATGAGATAAACCTCAATGATATCACAGTTGTTATTAAAGGGATTTTTTTCGGTACTGACTATTTTTTCTTTTGAATCATTGCCAAACTTAACGCTTTATTTGTAACTTCCTTGAACAAGTTTTCATCACATGTCATATGACTGGAACACGCACTATCTAAGTATTATTTTCCTTTGCAACTTTTCATGTGGTGTTCCTGCAAGACATAGTGATTACTTTCTTTTAGGTACCCAAGCTTTCTTGGGTCCTGGTTGGTTAGTACTACTAGGTTCAGAATTGTTTTTGGGTTTCCAAATCCATCCTGAAATATTTGAATTACGAAATCGACAAAAAGAATATTTATGTCCACTTTTGTTTCAGTAGTGACACGTAACTCCTGACCCATTTTTGGATCCTTCATTAGTGTTAGTACTAGTGGACTCTATTCTGGCAGGTCCTTCTCCAGTTGACTTGTAAGTCACCTGGTTTGACCCGATAGAACTATGACTGGTGGATTTGCGCATGTCATTGAGTTGCATTTGCAATTCCTCAAACTCTTCTTGAAGTAATTCTTTTTTTATTTCACGTACTTCATGCTTCAGCTTCCAGTCTTTTACTTCTTTATTGAGTCTCTTTTGTTCATTCATCATTTTTTGAGATTCTTTCATAGTAAGATCAAGAATATCCTGTAATTTATTACATATTTCACAGTTATAAGACGTTACCTCGCTTGTTTCACATCGTGCCATGAAATAATTCTCATTGTTATCTTTGCGTTCATCGTTTGAAGTGTCCTCATCTATCCAGCATCTTGAATGTTTGTTCATGTCATTTTTCAGAATTGTCATGAAGCAAAGATTTGCTATTTCTTCGTGTTCTGAATTGTCTTCCTCACTCTATCTTCCAAATGATTTGTTCTCTGGAGATTTTTCTTTTTAGATCTGGACACTCAGCTTGAATGTGTCCAAATCTTCCACACTCATAGCATTTCCCATCATTCTTATCTTGTTTTGTTATAGTGCCTGGATCGCCTAGGTGGAATCCTTCCTCTTCTCATATTCCTGAATCTTCTCATTAAACCATCCATGTTTCTTGACATCATAGCATTTTGTCTTGAAGAGCTTCAGGATCATCATCGATATTATTTTCAGCTATTTCAGTTGTAGCCTTGAATGCAACTGTTTTCTTCTTGGTTTGTTTTCTTGAGATGTATTTTCTCGAAAGCCATGAGTTCTCCTAGAAGTTCATCATATCATAGCTTATTCAGATCCTGTGATTCAAGTGTGACTACTCTAGTCTGCCAAGTAGTGGGTAGACTTCTAAAGATCTTTCTAACTTGATCACCACTTGAGCGATAATAATTTTGCTGAATCTGGCAAACATCTCTTCAATAGATTCTCCTTCTTTCATCTGAAAGAGTTCATAATCATGAACCAACATGTTGATATGTGTTTCCTTTACTTTGCTGGTTCCTTTATATGTAAATTCAAGCTTATCCCACATTTCTTTGGCTATATCACAAAAGGAGATTTTCTCATACTCTTCACCACTTATAGCACTGTGGAGAAAATTTCTCACCTTATTTTTGACTTGTACAACTGCCATTTTCTTAAATGTATATAAATCTATATCTTCGGGATCAGCAGGTGGTTGAGCGGCAGCGAGCAGAGGATAGTTCCCCTTTTTGATAACTCTTCAGACTTTAACATCATAAGCATTAGCATATATTTCCATACGCACTTTTCAGTGGGAGAAATATTGTCCCTTGAAGTATGGTAGCCTTACTTGCGAAGTTCTTTCTTGGAAGAGTGCTCCTATGATAATTTGTATTTCCATGATCTTTTCTCATAAGCTGTTAAGCAAAAGAAAAATGTGAAACCTCGCTCTGATACCAATTGAAAGTACAGGGGGGAGGTGAATTATATATTTTTAAAATTAGTTGCTACCAGTTGACTAGTTTTCTAATTGGTCGACTAGATATAATAACTTGATAACAGTAATGATAAAATTCAAGATGCAGAAATTATTTGCAGGAATTAAAGACATCAGAATTTTATACTGGTTCAGATTCAATATGAATCCTAGTCCAGTTCCCTTAGGTTGCAAGGGAGTTCTCTTTCAGTAAATGAGTTTCTCGAGTACACAATGAATGGTGTGATCTACACCGATAGCTCAGTTCATATATCACTTGTTTCTTTTGATATAATGCCTCACCAGTGTTGGTCTCTCTTTCTTCTCTAACTTGTTACACAGTAGATCTAGTAGAGCTACAATATTTGTTTGTAGCAAAACAAAGAGATGGTATTTGGTTCAATCAAAATATGTGTGCTAAGGTACAGATACAAGTTTAAATACTTTGAGAGAGGCTTGAACTCTAGAGAGATTTGCAAACCCAAGAGATTTTGATCCTTGAAAAGAAATTAATTCTTTCCAAGAATAAGGTTATTCGGCAACGACTTTGTCTTGACGAGAGGCTTTAATGACTTCCCTTATGCGTGATCCTTCCAGATTTAGTATACTTGATTGATTATCTTTCAAGATCTTCGATACTCTTGATTGATTTGATTCCTTCAGTCTAGCCTTAATTGATTCTGTCAGTATCAATGATTCCTTTGATCTTGGCTGCTTTTCTTGTTTTTCTTTGATTGATTCCTTCAATCTTGAATGCTATCCATGAGTTCCTATATAAAGAACAAATATATTATTTTGCATCCCTAAAATCAGATCTAACACTCAAAATCAGGCTTCCTATTTCTATTAATTTTGAATCGTTAATCTTACTTTCGTTCTTATTTCCTTATCATTTTTGGATCAAATCGATTCGCTTGTCTATAAACCACGTTATAAATTTAACTGTACCGTTTTACAGACAAATACCGACATATCACAGCGTCATCAATTCAATCATCCTTGTACATTTGTTTTACAAAAATTTAAATTTATTGATTGCAACGCCTTGTATTTTGGAACAAGAATTTAAGAGAGCACGATGTGAATTCAGAAGCAATGCATGAAAGAGGTTGTTGCATTACTTTAAGTGGTGCACCTTAATGAACACAAGTGTGACAGTGGAAAATGGACTATTTAGTATATTACCAAGTTCTAGGTAAATACCAGCCTCGAGGTAGAGCTAGAATATTAGGTACGAGTTCAATCGAACCTAATTGTTTTTGTTTATATCGTATGTATTAGAATATATATATACATATATAATGGAGTTATGTGTTATTCGGTGACATGCAAATTTAAAATTCATAAATTTTAAATCTTGAACCCGCCCAACCCAGTGTACTAAACGACTTACCATATATCATAAACTTCAAATCCTGAACCCGCCCAATCCCTCTAGGTGTATAGGACTTAAACGACTTACCATATATCATATTCAAATATGTTAAAGGTAATTGGAAAAATATGTAGATATGCAACGAAGATCACATACTAACCTCCATACGTCTAAAGATGTTAGTAATTTATAAGAAGGATTGCATTTTTATGGACACTTAACTAGGGCTGTCAAATTTGGCCCAAGCCCAAATGACCCGCCCAACCCGTCCAAGGTTGGGTTGGTTATTGACCCGTCTATTTATTGAACTTAGTCCATCTTGACCCAATCCATCTCAACCCATTTAAAGTTGGGCTAATTTTTAGCCCAAATTGATCCATGAGTAAGTTTGTCAAACTATCTTAGAAATAATTTTATTTTTTGTTTAATATTTTAAATATAACTATAACAAAAGCAAAAAAGCCTTATTTAGTAATTATACAATTTATAAGAAAATAACACATATTAATTAAAGTTTAATAAGAGTTGGGCGGGTTGGGTTATGACCCGAATTTTAACCCATCTTGACTCAACCCATCTTAGCCAAAGTAACTTTTGGACGGGGTCATTTGACCCACCCAATTATTGACTCAACCCATTTTGACCCGCCCAAAATTGACCCAACCCGCTCATTTGACACCCCTCACCTAAAGGCAGTATCAAGAATCTCGAATGCCTGCGTATCTAACAGTTTCAACGCCTTATCTGAAAGAGACCTTGAATTTATTCTTTCCTTTCTCTTTGTTTTAATTAAACTGCAGGACACACGTTGCTGTTATTCTATAAATAGCTTCAAGGGGTTTTGGATTTCATCATCACTTCAACAACTGATCAACTCATCTCATCAAATAAATATCAGTACTTTCTCTTTTTGTCCCTCATCTTCCTCTTATTATGGAGTCAGTGAAAAAGATGGTAGCAGAAAAGCCAGTGGTGATGTTCAGCAAAAGCAAGTGTTGCATGTGTCACACTATAAAGACACTAATATCAAGTTTTGGTGCTAACTTAACTGTATATGAATTAGATGAACTTTCCAATGGCCTACAATTGGAAAAGGCACTGTTGGCATCAGGGAGAAGGCCTAGTGTACCAGCAGTTTTCATTGGACAAGAATTAATCGGTGGTGCTAATGAGATCATGACTCTCCATTTAGAGGGAAGGCTTATTCCTTTGCTCAAGAAAGCTAAAGCTATTTGGTTATAGTAGCATTTATACTGTGTATATCTACACTACTTTTCCTTTCTTTTTTTTTTTAAAGACATTTGGTATTCGAAATCTACTGAAACGACTAATTCGGGTTCATAGAGAAAGTTCATATTGATATTTATGAACAAGAAGATGAATAGGAGTGGCTAGTAGTTTGGTTTTATAGCTATGTTTATGGGACTTGAATGTAGTCATATGAGCATCTTTTATTTAACATGCTCAATCAAAGTGTCTGTTTTGTCAACAGAGACGTACTTAATGTTTCATAAGCATTTACATACAATGTCATAGACTTGTCGATTTTGAGTTGTCACTTCCACGAAACTCTTCATTCCTCTTATCACTCACTTTTTTTGAATCATCTAGGAGTGGGTTTAGACTCTGACTCCCACCCCTGTATTCAAAGCAAATAAACCAAAAATTTTAAGATTAAGGAGGTTTTTTTTTTTATAACAATGGTGTTCGGTTCAGCTTGCACGCAATTTCGACAGAGTATCTGTTTGCTACCATCATCACAGGTACCAGGTAATTATATCCATCAAAGCTTGGACAAATGCAGAAAAATTACCTAGTATTTTTGCCACGAGGTTTGAACGTTAGACTTTATAATTATTCTCTCACTTTATATATTGACCACTAGGTCATACTCTTGAATGCAAATCAAATCACAGAGAGGGGTTATTGGAGTTATATAATTTCTAAAATCAGTGTAAGAATGGATATCCATTCATTTACTTTGTGAGCTATGAACTAAACAAAAGTGTGACCAAGAGTTGTTCAGGCTGTTGCATAATTAGATTGATTGTGACAATGTTGTTTCCTTCAATGTATGTGTCTCTTCTTTAAAACTCGAACGAATCTGTCTAATCAAAGGGAGTAAAGGAATTCTTACTCTTCCTCTAGACGTTGGGTTTCCTATTGGAATTTGGAGATAAGTAACCCATTCGTTGTTTATTCCAGCACATACTCCATATCTTGATTCTCAACCTCCTCTTCCAATTGCTCAGTTTCCTGTCCCTCACTTTCTTTGAACTTGGAATGTCTAGTACTCTAGTTGCTATTCTTGGTAATTCTTCACTTGAGTATCAACTTCTGCCTCCTCCTAATGCTGCATATGCTCAAATTTCTCTCTTCCAGTCTTTCTAGTGGCTCAATATCATGAATTTGACTTTGACAGCGTAATCGTAATATAATTTTAACTTTCCACTATCAGTCTATTTTAACTTGTTGTAATAGGTAACCTATTTTATTTTTCAAGTTATTAATCCCACATTTTAAACGAAATCAAGGCGTTACAATTTCTGTCATATATAAATTCTTTTGCAAAGAAATTAAACTCCAAAGTTTTTGATATTTCACAAATATGGACAAGAGCGAAAAAGCTCAGTTAATTCCTGAGCCACACAGAAAGACAAGGTGGTGAGGCGCCCCCCTCCTCTAAACAACTCAAGTTAGGCACAAACATCTTTCTATTCTCATGGCCTCAGCGACATCTCCACCAGCTCCATTCACCTTCCTTTCCAGAAACCAAAGCACTGAGCACAGAACATATGGCCCATGGTTGACAACAAAACAGAGAAGCCGACAAGGCAGTTTCCAAGTTCGTGCAACCCAAGAAGGCCCCAGTAAGCGACAACGTGCTCCTCCTGGTGTTGATACAAGAATTCACTGGGAGAATGAAGATGAAGGCTGGGTAGGAGGAAGTAAATCACAGCCAGCACAAGAACGAATCAAAGCAGACGAAAAGAATCTCCTTGATGAAAAATTCTCTGACCTGCTCAACAGTTCAGCTGATTCTCACTACCAGTTAATCTCATTTTCTATCTCCAGAAAGTTTGCTATTATCTTATCTCTAAATGTGTGGTTCACAGTACAAAGGAGAGAGTTTCCATTTGTTGCTTCTACTTTCCTTAATTTAAGGATAAGAAAAGGATATACATAAATATAATTGTCAGAAAATTCTAATTCCAATGTTTCAGAATCTTTTCATAGCACGGGGAAAATCTAATGATCATTCTAAGTTTGTGAATTCAGGTTCTTGGGAGTATCTGCAACTGCTGATCTGGAGGAAATTAAAGCTGCATATAGGAGGCTATCAAAGGAGTATCATCCAGATACGACTACCCTTCCCATAAGAGCAGCATCAGAGAAATTCATGAAACTAAAAGAGATTTATGATGTCCTGAGTGATGAGGAACAACGTCGATTCTATGACTGGACACTAGCTCAGGAGGCAGCAAGCCGAGAAGCTGAGAAAATGAGAATAAAGCTGCAAGATCCGCGCATGCTAGAAATAGAAAACTGGGAATCCGTTCCAGATATGGTGGACAGACTTGGTGGAAGGAACATGGAGCTGAGTGATCAAGCAAAATCTGCCCTCACATTTGATATCTTGATCATTATCTTTTCATTTTGTTGCATTATATATGCAATATTCTTCAAGGAACAATATTAACAGAAACAACCATCCATACAATTGCTCAATGTATGATACATGATACAATCAAAGACAACAACATTCTATACTTGTCTACACACTTCATGACTTTCTTCGAATAAGTGTTGTACAAAGATGTTAAGAAACTGTGAATTGATGAATAGTCGAAACATGCATTGAGTAAAATATTTGCACTCAAATGTCTGATTGAGCTTAAGATTACCATAGTGATTTTAAAAGAGAATGGCAACAAAACTAAACCAGTTCATATGGCAATGGATTGGGTCGGGAAACAAAACGATTGGAGCTTTAGTCATGAACATAGCTAAATTATATTTCTATTGAGCTTATAAATGTACATTATTTTCTCTTCATTAGATTATTGATAGAAAGGAAGCAACAATACTCTCATAGTCTCATATATCGATAAAATCTTTCATGACGGGGCTATGTTTCTCGATGTTGGCCTGCCTTCGCCAGTTACCCACAGCCCGCTTAACAGTATCATGGGCCTTCTGTATTTCCTCCGAAGAAAATTTGTGTTCCACAATGCCCAGTGGACCAGGTTGTAGTACCTTAACTACAGTTTCCACATCCAGCTCCAGTTGCCTGTTAAAACAAGCACCAAAATATGAACGGCTCACAGAAACTCATTGTCAACAATATGAACTCATGTGTCTCATTCTCATCTATAAAAGCAAATTATGACAATCCAATTGAAGAGTACTTTAAAGCGCACCGCCCCTATCAGTTTGCATTTAAATACCTACTCTTTAATCAATAAACTAATACTAAGAACCGAAGAAACTCCAAAGTTCATGCTAAATAAAAACAAAAGTTTAGTGTTTCCTGATAAGCCAATATGTAATTCTCAAGAGTTTGAGAAGTTCTAAAAGTTCATTTGCTCTTCCTATATCAAATGAATTACAATCCTACCAGAGAAGTTGACGCTGCCTTTCAACCAAAACGGAAAAAGATACTAGTGGTATATAAAATAAAATCCCATCAACAAGGTTTGGTTGTTGTAAGATATAAATCCAACATTTTGACCATTTACAAGGCACTGTGTTAGAGAACTTGCTCAAAAAATGTGCAATCATTGTTGATTAGTGGCTTAAACATTATCATCTACCGAACAATGATTTAAAAGACGTGGCAGGGGCTCAAAGTCAAAGTCCACAAATATAAGGATCAAAATCAAAAATCAGATGAAGTTGGTCACCAGCTAATGTCAATCAATTAACTATACTTCCAGCCTACTCTAGCTGGGGTTGCCGATATGAATCTCTGCATCCATTGGGCCTCCTCTAATTCTCAATCCCTAACGTTGATTATTTTTCTGCTTTTTTCAAACAGAAAAGCACTGAAACAAACTTATGTAGTTAAGTTTCATAAATAGTGCACAAGAATTATGCTGAATACACTTCAGGCGAACCTCAGAACAATGTAACCAAATACAGCTAAAAATGCAGTACAACCATCAAATAGAATTACGTGATCAGCAGTATACAACATGAAGAAAAAGAGAATACCGCAGAGAGAAATTACTTTAGTATAAAAATAAAGCTTAACATATCATAAGAGATGCTACTTCAAAAAGAAAATTTGAAACGAAAACTTCCGGTTGATTGATTCCAAACCTACTTAACAACAAAAACAACAACGAAAAAAAGAAAAACTGAAAAGAGTGGTTAAGAAACCCGAATTACAGACCCATCAAAAGAATGAAAAAAAATACATTGGGAGAAGCCAAATTTTAAAGCCTATAATCAATCAACTACACTTCAATTCCAAATTAGCCCATTTCAACTATATGACCCCTTTGTGTTAGTTGCTTTCTGTTCAGGTTCATTTCATTATAATATCGTAACTAGAATATTGTTTTGAAGCCTAATAAATACTATATTAATTAAGACACGAATAATGAATGACAAGTAGAATTACCTGAAGAGCCTGGAGAAGGGCAACACTTTGCCGATTTTGTCCAAAGACAGAGAAGGCATCTTCCTTCTACCTATTCACCCTAAAAACTATTCTCACTTCTAAACGTTTTCTATCTGATTAGGGCTTCAGCTACAAGGAAAAGGGGCTGCAGACTGCAGTTGTGGGTCTTCGCTCGAGTTCGGGTCGGAAAGGATCCGACTCCCCCGAGTTTCACTTTCAAGTGCGGAAATGACACCGGGTAGCCAGTTTTAAGTATATTGCTTGAAATATAGACAAACTTTCAAAAATCACTATATTTTATTGGCATTGGCGGATCCAGGATTTAAAGTATATGGGTTCCTGTCATATTCTCAAATTAATATACAATAATAACTGGGTTCACATTTATATATTTATAAATATTTAGTAATTTTTTAATAAAAATACAAGATCTACGCAAAAGCTATTGGGTTCCGGGGAACCCGGTAACTCGACTCTAGATCTGCCACTGTTTATTAGTTATTAGTTAGTCGTAGCTACCATTTATTATATTACTTTCTATAGTTATATTTTCAAAGCTATACAGATTTTTGTATTCGAGTGTATTCGACTGTATTCATGGCGTGAAACATGGGATTACATCTTGACAGATTATTGTATCCGACTATATTCGAGCTGCGAAACAGGGGATTCCACTATTTTTAAACGGAAAGTGAATCAATTAACATAATAGACTCCTAATATAACTCAACAAACTTAATTATAACACACAAATTTTGTATTTTCAGTTATAAAAAAGATTTTCAACCGAAAAATACCCCAAAAATATAGCAATCTTCAGAGAAATTATATAATACATCTGAATACATAAATTATATTAATTAAAAAAAATATGAATACATTCATGGAATATAGCGAGATAGTGAATACAATAAAATACATAAAGTACAGCGGGATACATTGAAATACAATATAAAAAAGACACTGAATACAATGAAATACATATAATACAACAAGATACATTGAAATACAATAAAAAAAGACAATGAATACAATAAAAAAAATATGGAAATACAATGAGATACATTGAAATATATTAACAGAAAATTCAAGTTGCTTAGCCCCCAACTCCATCGTTTTTGTTCACTCCGACGAATCTGTGGCGGCCTAAGAGGAGAATTGGTTCGAAAGCTTTGTAACGGAGGATTTCAGGCTGGACTAACTCAAGCGGAGCGCTGTTGATTTTGATGAGGCCTTTCCCGCGTTTACGGTGGGTTACTGCTACCGCCGTCTTCTTCCACCCGAAACATTGAATTGATTATGCCGCTGTCGGAGCCACCGCTGGTGCTGCCATG
Organism: Nicotiana glauca; assembly: GCA_026770625.1. Lineage (NCBI taxonomy): Eukaryota > Viridiplantae > Streptophyta > Magnoliopsida > Solanales > Solanaceae > Nicotiana > Nicotiana glauca. Next base: position 102,159 of record MU729904.1, read on the forward strand.
TTCTTATGCTTTCTCTGGCTTCTACTGTATTGGAGAGAACCCTAACCCTAAGCCTCTAGGTTTTAAGGGCAGATAGGGAGAACGTGCAATTAGATTAGAGAAATGTTTAGTGGTTATTAGAATTTGATGGGAGAGAGAAAAATAATACAAAGCTTATTTTATAGCTTAAGGGTAGGAGGTGACTATAAATAGATATTTGGCTATAAAAAATCAAAAGGTAGCTACGAAATATAATTTGTAAAATGGTATTTATTTAAAATAAATAAGGTATCAACCTTTGCTATAGGAGGTAACTAATCCTTAAAATATATCCACAGTTTACACTATTTAAAGATTAGCCAATTTTTCTCAAACTTTCTAGAGTTTAAACCACAAAATTCAAACTTCAGGACATCGTATCCTAAAGTTCAAAAATTGTGTCCTGAAGTTTGAATTTTATGTCCTGAATTTTAAATTAGCAGCTCAAAATTTCAGGACATTAAGTCCAAAATTTTCAAATTCAGGATACTTAATACTTAAGTTTGGTTGAATTGAATAATCTTTAAACATATTGTAAATTGTGAATATATTTTAAATAGCGAGCTTAAAAGTGGCTATTGTTGCACTTCACCCCTTAATTTTCACATTGTCCTTCCTCTTTCTCTATTTTTTTTCCTTCTTATATTACTTTTAGTAATAGGAATTTAATATCACAATTAAGAAGTCACACAACTTTTGTTTGATTATTATTTTTATTTGTGTACAATTATGATTAACTAGCGTTAGAGTATATGCATTGCGCATGTATTTTATCTCAATAAATATAAAAGTTTAAAAAATTAAATAAATATTATATTAAAATTTTTGTTTGAGTTTAAAATTAACGTTAACAAAAGTGTAAGTTTCTAAAAATGATAATTGTTGATCTTATTTAGCTAACTCAATAAAGTAAGAAACTCCGCTTATAAGTCCTTAATCATCTCATTCAAAAAACTGATAAAAGACAGTCTTTTTTTTCACGATCAAAACGCAATTGTTTTATTTCCTTAACCAATAAGAAATACACAATAATTATTTTCAACAGATTAAAAAATGCTATTTCGAATATACAACAACAACATACCCAATAAAAAATGTTATTGCAAATATATTGGATTCAATTATTATGTTTTGATTAACCTGCTCTTCTTTCGTTTTGTAATTAGCTTTCTTTCGCTATTCTAGTACAAAACTGTACAATCTTTTTTTCTCACGACCAAAACGCAATTGATTTATTTTCTTAACCAATAAGAAATACAACAATAGTTATTTTCAACAGATAAAAAAATGCTATTGCAAATATACAACAACAACATACCCAGTAAAAAAGATAGTGCAAATATATTCGATTCAATTCTTATGTTTTGATTAATTTGCTCTTTCTTCGTTTTGTAATTGGCTTTCTTTTTCTGTCTAGTACATAACTGTACATTTAAAAAAAAATTCTATGGACGTAAGGAGTCACTTAGTACGCAGATTAAATTATCCTGATATTATAGTCTTGAGATTGTAATCCCTAGACTAATATCCCAGGTAAGGTGGGATAAAACAATACCAGATTTACTGAATAAGGTGGGATAAGATGAGATATTCAAGATTAAATTTGGGACAAAGTTTATATTATATTTGGTTGTTGGTATAAATTTATCCCGGAATAAATTTATACCATCAACCAAACATAGATAATTTAGTATCACACTTTATCCCACCGTATCCCTGTACCAAATGACCCTTAAGAGCCTCAGATTGTCATTGAATTTCTTAATGTTAATAGATTCTGAAAGCATATATTAATTATGAGCAAAAGGTGGAATTTATATTAAGAAAATTTTAATTTTGGCACATATTATTAGTTATACACCTAACTTATTCGTAGACATAGTTACTCACCCGAACTTTATTATTTGATAGTTGATATCTCATGGTCGCTGACATGACAAAGCACATTGACACTCTAATTTAGGTGTGAGAGTGTAAAAATTAATTTTCAGATAGGGTATTTTTCGTCAATTATCACATAGTCATATACAATACTTATTGATATGAATTGTGTATTTCTTCTTGCTTCTTCTCAATATACAATGCATATCTTATTCCCATTTAATTTTACATTTTTAAATTTTTTTATTTCAAAATAATGGCTATGATTCAAATGAGTATTGCTTTTTCGGGGTCTATTTTGTAATAAATCTTAACTGAAACTTCATCATTTGAGCCAAAGCCATTGTGAAAAAAAATTTATTTGACTAACTGTTACACAACAGAATGTCTAACCAAAACATCAATGTTGATTTTCTAGAGCCCTTTATACCATCCTCTTTAGAATATCCACCAAAACGTCCCCAACTCCATCTTTAGCTTAATCTGTTAAGAGATAAAATTACTACGATAAAGTTTCTGTAAGATTTAAATAAAATCAAGAGTTCATAGTTAATTTATTGGATACTATCGCATACAACTATTTTGAGTTGGTGGTCGTAGATTATACGTGACAACCCAGGAATAATAAGAGCTTGATGAAACGCACGATGATTCCAGTGTCCCTTTTTAAGTTGAATTCAATACATTTAATATTGCATAATAAAAATTATCAAATTTATTATCTAAAATATTAATCTACACAAATACAAATATATACTTAAAAAAGTACACCCAAGCAATCCAATACTTCAAAGTAAATAAGTACCAAACAACCAATACATCAATCTACACCCCATGGAGAATAAGTTAAGATTAAAAATATCAGAGAGGGGAAAAAGCTCAACCCTTACCGTAAACAATGCAAATAGTCAAAGCTTTATTATATGTTTACATAAAATAGCCTGGATTTCTTTTATAGATGAGCAAAGAGGTTTTGAGACTTTCATTCAAACTGGAAACTATTTTGCTGGATAATGATTAATGAATGGACGGAGTCCTTGACTTACTCATATTGTAAAAATTAAGGCTAGTGTAAGGAGTCCCTAATTCTACCAATGTAAGTGTTTTAATTTATATATTTGTATACAGTCTTGTCCGGTTTAAATTAGGACCTTTAAATGTATATTAGCCCTGGAGTATTTTTGGTTAATTTAGGTAAGCTTTTTTACATAAATAAAGTTTTACTTGATTTAAATATCTAAATATTAGGAGTTCTTACCTAGTTACCTAGTTTAATAAGAAAAGATTAACTTTAGTTAATATTAAATAAATAATAGAAAAATAATTAATCTAGCTTTACTGTACGTGCGTGAACTTTACGTGTATCAATAGAATAATATATAAATATAAAATAATATGAATTATTGTGTAATATTGATGTCAGTATATAAATATAAAATAATATGACGACTACGTTAGTATTTAGATATTTTCTCAAACGTAAATCATCTTTCAACCCAAAGTATTAACCAACATAATCTTGTATCCTAAAAAATGAATTGGACGGAAAAAAGAATAAGACTTAAGTGAAAAATAATTCTTCCAAAATCCTATAGAAGCATCAAAAACAAAAGTAACGACAAACTAAACCAAGAAAAAACTATCAAAAGTTACAATAGTATTCTATAAAACCAAAAAAATAAAAAAGATTTAGGGACTCACATGCTAGGGCGTAATTCATATCTCATTTGGTGAGGAACAAAATAAACAATAAGTTACCTCGATATACACGATATACTTTATTGTGTTAGTTTTAAAAGATCTAAAACCTTCTAAGATATAGAATCGGCAACCTAAAACTTGGAAAAAGAAAACACAAAGGTTAGACAATACCAAGTTAAGAACAAAAAAGAAAATGGTAAATAAAAGCAAAAGCACTAATAAGAAATAAAAGAGTTTAAATCGCAATCAACGATTAAGAGTTAATGAAAATATCAAACTTGTCATATGTAAATTAAAAAGAACATAAAAGAGAGGTAAAAGACACGAAAAATACTCTTAAAATAATAATGAAATATTTAATCGAGAGAGACTACACCCTGGTGTCATTGAAAATTGGTAACGTTTCTAACGCCCTTTAGTAGGGATATTACTGCTTATTCTTTTAAATTTTTTTTTCCTATTGAACCCAATAATTCAATGTTACTTTTAATTTTGCCAAATACAATGGGTATTCTACATTTGTGTCATATATAACTTATATTTACCTATTTTTAGTAGCTTTAAAGTAGTACTAATCTACGGAAAATTTTTAGTACAAATATGAGTACATAATTTTTACTTTTGAATGATAAAAAAAATATAGTTTACTACAACTTTAATATTAATGTGCTTGAGATAAAAAACAACAACAACAATAATCCAGTATAATCCCACTTAGTGGGGGTCTGGGGAGGATAGTGTGTACGCGGTATAATCCCACTTAATGTGCTTGAGATAAGGAAACCTATATAAAATAAAATGTAATTGCTTTTAGAATCCTAAATATAAAGATTCTCTACATAATTCAACTATGTAAAATTTTAATAATCAAAATTAAAGTTGATTTCAATATCCCAGATATTAGGAAAATATTAAATGATCATTCTTACATATTAGGAAAATATTTAAATTACTATTTTATCCAATGTGAACTTTATTTTTAAAGAGTAAAAAAGGCGAACGACAGTTTGCTAAATGTGTTCATGCTTTTAACATAGTATAAATATAGATAGATAGTACTACTGTTATGGAGTTTCAATATGTAAATTTTTCACTAAGAAATTGATGTTCAATTGAATTCCAAAAATTATTATTTGACTTAGGTATTTCAAATATGTTATTCTTTCGAACGGGAGTGTCTTAATTAAACTTTTGTAAATTCCAATCATCAGCTATTGTGAGACAAATCGACAAATGCGTGACCAAAAAATCTGCTAACTATTTATGTTCCACACTCTTTATACCCTATATCGAGCACTCATAGGTGTATAGGTTAAAATTTGGACGACTATGACCACTATTGAGTTTAGTAAGGAACGAGGTCCTTATGATACAACGCCCTTTGGTCGGAATGAAGGGCGATGACCAACAGCATGAGTAACGCACGGTATTTGTAGTAATGTAAACATGATAGGGAACAGTAGGAATATGCTTTTTGAATATTCCTTGCGTGACATCTTTTTTAGGATAAAATGGGGACTGTCCCTTATAAATAAGAGGGAAAAACATTTTGTAAGGAGGATGAAGATATCTTATGGACCTTTGGCTAAGAGCATCCGTTACAATATCTTTCTACATTCAAAGTTATCATATTGACACTTAATGGTTCGGTTTCGAGAGATTAAGAAGCATTATTCATCTTGTTCATCCCTTGCATCTTTCAATCTATAGTTTGTTATACTTGGCTGAGATTTACCTTTTCATCTTCTTTAATTGATTTAATCAAAAAGGTTTCAATATCTTTTGAGTCAAACAATTTGGCGCAGTTTGTGGGGATTTCTTTAGCTAAGATTTTAGTTTCATCTAGACTCTTGAAAGGGATAATCACCTCTTCCTAGCTTGGTACAAACCAATAATGGCAGGGAAAGGAGATGCAAAGTAAAAAGCAATAGTAGGCGTCACAACCAACCTCCTGAACACCATCAACAAAGATAGCAGAGAAGATAAAGAAAATAAAACATCAAACACCACACCCAGGGGAGACGCTTCACCTCCTTCGCACGAAAGCGTGACTACTTCGCGCGAGAGGGAAGCCTCCACATCTGCAACAGGAGAGGCACCACCGATAGTAAGAAGACTGCTGGAAGAATGGCTAACAAGTACTCTGAATACCATACTTGATAACCACCCCCCCCCCTCAAAGGGATAATAGGAATATTGCACATGCAGATGTTACGATAAACGCTGATGAGCAAGACGTCCTCCATACACGTAACACTTATGTTGCTAATGACGCAAGCAATGATACGCTTGCAGCCGTTTTAAAGAAAATGGTGGAGATGAAAAATGAGAATAAGGCACTCCATGACCAAATGAAGGAACACCAAGAGAGGGTTGACAAAATACCAGGTGCTCCAAAGTTGTTGCCAAAATGCGACGTTGGTCGATTCATCGAGCAACCATACAGTGAAAAAGCGGAACCCTATGCCATTCTAAAGACCTTTAAAATGCCGCCCTACTTAAAGATATATGATGGCACTACCGATCCAGAAGGCCATATCATCAACTACGTTACAGCCATAAAAGGTAACGATCTTTCAAAAGAGCAGGTACCATCGGTGCTATTGAAAAAGTTTGGCAAAACCCTAATAGGGGGAGCCTTGACATGGTACTCTCAACTACCGGCACGCTCGATAGCAACATTCGAGAAAATGGCAGGCAAATTCGTCACCGCCTATGCAAGAGCCAAAAAGATGAGAATGATATATTTGTCGTAAGACAGATGCACGACAAGGGACTCGGGGACTTCTTAGCTCGGTTCAACTAGGTGAGAATAAGCTTGACGAATGTGTCAGAAGGAATGGTAGTATCAGCCTTCGAGAACAGAATAAACAGAAATGGATTGGGAGCGACCATAAAATTGTTGAGCAGGCTCATGAAATACCCTCCAACTACTTGGTAAGAAATCCATAATGCCTACTGCGCCGAGGTACGAGCCGACGAGGATGACCTCAATGATCCGACCCAATGGTTGACGTCACTTCAAACTGAAGCAAGTAAAGATCATCACAACGACGTCGAAGATATCAGTTGGAGCCCCGCCTCGGCCGGAAAGGAATAAGACCTACGTCAGGACGTCTGCCCCGCCTCCATCGCGGCACACGGGAACTCCTCTTCGACATAAAACAACATATCGACACGAGAAAGGTATGCCTCCACTCCTATCCGCTCACAATTTTTGTGTTTCTCCTTCAGAAATAGTGTACGCCTTAGAGAAACTTGGTTCAAAGGTGCAACGGCCGCAAAAGATGAGGTCAGACCCCAACACTGGGAAGTCAAGCGCTTTCTGTGAATTTCACCAAAAAAGGGGCCACAAAACCGAAGATTGCATAGAACTGCAACAGGAAGTAGTACAAATGCTAAGCCGGGGACACCTGAAAAAGTTGATGAGTGATCGAGGACGGGCTAACTTCGCCCGCAGACGCGAACAGCCCCAGGGAGCTCCAAAACTGCCTTCTCCCGCTCGTAATATGCATATGATCATCAGCGGGACCGATGGCACAGTAATCGATCATGTCAAGTTCACCACCACAAATAAACTCAAATGATCAATCACCCATAAACAGTATGATGACATCGAATACAATATCATCTTTGATAAGTTAGATGCCGACGGTTTGTCTTTCCCTCACTATGATGCTTTACGTATTGCAGATACAGATGTGAAAAGAATAATGGTAGATGACGGTAGCGGCGCGTGTATTATCCATCTTCGAGTCCTCAGACAGATGATACTGGAAGATAAAATAATATCGTGCTACATAATGCTAACAGGTTTTAATAATGCAGATGAATGGACTTCTGGAGAGATAGTGCTACCCGTCCTAGCCGGATGAGTCACCTTGGAAATGACGTTTCACATCATGAACTAGGAAACAGCCTACAACGCCATCATAGGGCGCCCGTGGATACACGCCATGCGAGCGGTCCCTTCCAGTCTCTATCAAGTGATCAAATTTCCTACCCCATGGGGAATATTCAGCATTCGGGGCGAGCAACGCACCGCACAAGAATGCTATCGCATCGCCCAAGATTGCACGCATACCAAACAACTAAAAAGAGCAAATGCGGAAGCATAGCAATCTGCGATGTCGGGAGCCAAACTTGACGTACGGACAGACGTTATCAAGGAACTCGACATCGTGGAAGCATCCAAGTCAACGATAGAAAATCTTGATTCCATCCTACTAGACGGCAAAGACAACACAAAAAGGCTTATATCCGGCACAACATCATGAAACCAGGTAAGTTTCATAAGTTCTTGACTGACCATGCTGATTTGTTTGCCTTCTCCCATGCAGATATGCCAGGTATCCCAAAGGATAAAGGTGCTTGGTAATTTGGGGTAGGCTGATATGTGATTGGAGGTATTGGGTATGTTTGGTACTTGATAGGGGATTTGGTTCTCTGTACAACCATTACATCACCTACGTCCCTTTTCTTGGACGTACCACCAGGCTGTAAAGCCTTATTGATAGCTTGCAAGGCTTCAAAGTTCGTAACCATACCACTCTTGATGCCTTCCTCGATCCTTTCTCCTAGCTTGATGATGTCAGAAAATTTATGATTCTCGATCAGCATCAACCTCTCATAATACTATAGGTCTTGGGCCCGAACGAAGAATTTGTTCATCTACTCTTCTTCCAAAGCAGTCCTAACCTTAGCAACTTCTGATCTCCATCGAATAGCATACTCACATAAGGTCTATGTGGGCTTCTTCTTCAAGTTTTAGATATAGAACACATCTGGTGCGTTCTCTGTGTTGAACCTGAATCTGTTCATAAAATCGGACGTCATGCTTACCCAGTTTGACCACTTCTTTGGATCCTGGCTAATGTACCAAGATAAGGCGTCTCCTTTCAAGTTCCTCATGAAAAGCTTCATGTGGATTTTCTCGTCTTTTTCCACTCCGACCAGCTTGTCACAGAATGTTCTCAAGTGGACCCTTGGATCCCCTGTACCAGCGAACATTTCGAACTTGGGAGGTTTGTACCCCTCGGGCAGTTCGCCATCGGGCTATATGCACAGATCTCCATAGTTTAGCCCCTCAATTACCTTACTACCTTTAACGCCTTGAATTCTGCTAGTCAACCTTTTAAGCTCTTCAGCCAGATTTCTGATGAGCAGGTCCTTATCATTGGATGCGGGTGTGTTTGAGATGGGCTGGGTGGAGTGTGGTACAGTCTCTACATAGATGAGGGTATTGTGTTAGGTGTGGCAGTTGTCATTTGTGGAGTTTTGGAGTTCTGGGATAATCAGTGGGCTGTTATGGCAAGTATTGCAGTGGTGGTGAGGAGCAGGATGGTTTTGTTGCTTTGGGATATTTTTGGAGGTACAAAATTCTGAGTATTTGGGAAAGTAACCTCCGGAGTGGTAAGGAAAAATGACAGACTTGCCAAATTCCGGACTTGATCAAGTTCTTCCTAAAACTTCAACAGCTTTTGTTCCAACTGGGATGCATTTTCCTTGGGGACCAAAGTGCCATGAGTGACCTCTACCCGTTCAGCTGAGTTGTTCGAATCTTTCATTTTTCCTTTGTTTTTGTGTCTGACAGGACTGGGGAGGAGTAGTGGAGGGCCCCTGGATCTCGTAAAATATGATGACATTTTCATAGCTCACAAACTAACCTTTGGGGAGGGGAATAAAAAAATAGGTAACAAGTTAGTGTGGATTATTAGGAAAATGTTGCAATATTTAAACACGTAGTGCTTGAAATATAAAAGCGCGTCCTAATTTTGGGGGACCTCGTTGTGCCCGAGGTAGGCCTAGCAACAAGTTAATTTTAGAGAACTTAGAATGCTAAATGCCTCATTTCATTGATAAAAGGTAGATGAATCCCAAAACGATACTAAGATAACAAGAAAAATAAAAATCATTAATGGTCATTGGCCTTATTACATTCTATAAAGCAAAAAATGGAAATTCCTATCTATTTGGTCCCAGAAGGACCTTTCCCAAACTCGGCATCATTGGCTCCATCGAATAGCTTTCCTAGCTCACGCAGTCCCAATAACAAGTAGGCTCTGGCCAGATTTCTGCCTTCATTTCCTTCAGTAGTCCAGCAATCTTCGACCCTCTTCAGAATCTTCCTAATTTCTCTAGTAAGGGTGTCATCTCAATATCTCCGAAGTGGAACACGGACCTATCACAATCCTAGAATAGAGTAGTAGCTTCTATGATTTTGTTGTTGGGTTGAATTTCCAAGAGAGAGGGTAGGTTCCCCAAATATTTTCGGATGAGCATCTGATCACTGGAGTGAAAATCCTTCCACCAGCTTAGCAGTTTAGGGTGGATATTGGTGACCATGCTGAATCTGGGGACTCCATGCCTCATGTTTCTGTAAGACAAAGGGTTAGACCCTTACCCCCACTAGACCCGACTACTAAATCTCAATAATTGGCACAGAAGAATTTTGTTCTCCAAATAAATGTACAAAATGTGGTAGTGTCCGTTTGGGTTTTAGGGAAACCCAGTGGACTTTGGACAAGGTATCTTAAAGAGTCATTATGCGGACAACATAACTCACTCGGCTAGGTTTGACCATGATGCATGCACAATTAAATCGAGTAAGGTTTCTATGGGGTATTAGACTGGTACCCTTGAGCGGACAACTCAAGAGGGAAAGGCGCGGAACCGTCAACTACACCGTTGATCGACTAGTTTTACCGTAAATATGCCTTTGCCGGATTTAGGGGTAATAATATTGGAAGGGCGCAACCACTCATTTTAAGCGTTGCTATGGTATTTTGTTTGGCACGAGTGGAATATGATGTTGAAAACATACTTATGCAATAATTAAAACAAGTTGTCATGTATTTGCACGTTCATACAAATAATAATTACAATAATTTAAAACGGTAATACAGGAATGCAGTAAAAGAAAGCAGTAAGGAAATAAAGAAAAAAACAAAAAAGACAAGTCAGTTTCGTAGTAGAAGAGGGAATTAAATGCTTAAAGAGATTAAACAAGTAAAGGCATATAAGAAATGTAAAGTCATAGTAATAGCTTGAAATGGTAAAAGCCTAAAAGAAATCCCCAGTAGAGTCGCCACGCTGTCACGCCCCCTTTTCTCATGAAATCGGGTTTATGACATTTGGGAGGACAACTCGTTCCCTTTGGGAATTGGGTTTTGAAATTGAAGAGTCACCACCTAATAATTTAAGTGCATTAGGACACTTTAGAAGAGTTTGATTTGGATAACCAAAGATAGGGTAAGCGCTTGAAATTATTCCAAGAGGAAGGTGTTAGACACCCCTCAGAATCCACTAGTGTGGTTCCCGGCCAAGCTATTGTTGTGACTTAAGGTACAAATAACACATAGACAAGTAGGTCTTAAAATAAGAGGGTATTTTTCACATAAATGTTAAAAATAAATAAAGTCTGAAAGCATTAAAGGGAGTTGATTTAGAAGAAACGTTTTTAAAAGATTTAAAAGAAACGAAGAACAAAGGGAAGGGGGGTCCTAGGTTTATTGATAATATGGATCACCCCACATAATACTCGGTAATCATTCTTACGCGTGGTGTTATCGTGTGGTCATCATATCCATATCTATCCTTTCACGCCCCTTTAAGGTACTAAAGCGCGAAATGGTCTCGTTTACTTATTGCATGCTATTACCCGCCCCAGTCCTACCAATCTCGGAGTTATTTGTGACTACTAGTCCTAAAGGGAGGAGATGTTCAGTTTATTTGTGATTTCAAGAGGTAAAAATGCTAAGGCGACAAACAAAACACATATAGCAAGTTTGGAGAAGCATATAAACAAATACAAAGGCTCAGACAGACCTCCTTTAAACCAAGAAAGCATATAGTTTAGTATGTCTTGCACGTACTATTTAAGGTCTAAGTAAACTTAAAGGTTTAAGGCAGACTGATTTATTACATAGTTCAGAAGAACACCTGATTCAGTTTATAAGTCTATCCTATGTCTTGCCTAAGTGTGGGACAAAAGCTCCTATAGACATGATATCTACTAATTTCAGAAAAAGAATCAAGTAGATTGAATACATACTGATTAAGAGAGGTTACCAGATTATTAAAGAAAAGCAAACCTTAGCAAAAGTTGCAGGTTCTGCAAACATTATTACTGGTTTTAGACTCATAAGTGAGTGGAAACGTTTCAAAATTGGTTGATAGTTCCTATAGGCATGCTTTCTATACGTTGTTGATTTTAAGCACTTTTATAGATATGGAAAAATGCAGAAAACCTACAACATGATATCTAGGTATTGCATTTTATTACTAACACGACATCTGATTGCATTTGGTTATTAAGACCTATAAACATGTTTGCCTGAGGAATGGATATGCAAGAATAAGAAAGGACATATAGGCATATTTTCCACATGCAAAAATCCTATAGACATGGTATCTATATGAGAACATGCTTAAATTAGAAATCATATAGACATGGTATCTATATGAGAACATGCTGAATTTAAAAAATCCTATAGACATGGTATCTATATGAGAATGTTGAAATTAGAAATCCTATAGACATGTTATCTACACATGAGAATGCTGAAATTAGAAATCCTATAGGCATGTTATATACACATGAGATGCTGAAATTAGAAATCCTATAGGCAGGTTATCTACATGTGAGAATGCTGAAATTAGAAATTCATGTAGGCAAGTTATCTACCCTTTTTGCATACATGGTAACCCCTCCCTTTTCACTCGCCATCCCCAAGATTTTTATTACAAAGTTATTACACCCCAGGAGAAAATAAAGTAAAGAAAAATACATCAGAGACTAAAAGTACAACCAAAGAGAGCCTGATTCAGACTTCCTGTCTGAAATATGAAGTAAAACATCTCCAAAGATCAGATTTCAATGCCTTTCTCCCATTTGGGGTGTGTCAAAGTTACCTAAGAGTCTCACATGAACTCCGAGTAGTGCTTATACCCCAAATAAATTATAAGATTAAGACATAGTACAGTGTGGAAAGGCCATCCCTCAAGTGTCCAAATTCAGAGGGAACACAGGGTCCCAAGGCAAGGCTCACAAGAGGGAGGCAGAACTTAGGAACTAAGAGAGAGTGCAAGTGCAGGATTTTGAAAGGGGAAAGGGAAAAAGGAAACAGTTCACATTGATACACATAGGGTTATAGGGAATGGGGAGTTAGTAAAGGAAAGTAGGCTAATGGGCACACTCAGCAATGATGAATGCTGGCATACCCCCATAAGCCTGTTAGAACACATTGTTTAGAAGTTAGGATCCTTAAGGGATCAAGTTCAAACCATAGATAATAACTTGCATATTACCATATTTTAAACTGCAACTCACAGCACATAAGGGGGATAGGGAGCAAGGGTTCATAGCAGAAACAAGCAGAAATATATGAGCATATTTAATTGAAATGTTGAACTCTACAGAAACTGTACAGAAGACATAGATACAAAACGTTAAATAAACACATTGTGGTGATGCTGAAACTTAAATTAGGACATACCAGTTTCAAAGAAACAAAATAGAGAAAGTGCAGTAGTCTTGTAAAAGCCACATAATAGACAAGAAGAGAGTGCTAGTAAGAGTTCAGAAGAGATTGTAAAGTAGTAGTGGAGGTTTGTTAATCGTGTGTGCTGTGTGTTAAAAGGTCGTGTATTTATAGTATGAAAGTCATGAGGAAATAAGGTAAGAAAATAGTTAAAGAACTGACTGTCAATCAATTATACAAGACTCCCTTTAATTAAGGGATTCAGATTCAAACGGGTATAAACCGATTAAGGAAAGAAATTAATCAAACACTGTGTGCAAAGTAGGCAATTAGGGATGAGTACATAAAAGTTATTTAAGGACAGGGTTTTGACAGTACACGGTTTGTGCAAATAAGGTAAGAAGATCAATTAACAACCAGTAAATCAAAAGGTCTAAGATTTTGTATGAGTGAACTAGGTCAGAAAGATGGAAAAGGTTTTAACTTAAGGGAAATCAACAAACAATCAATTAGACCTATTTAAAAAGAATTCTGAATCAATCACAAGTTTGAAAACCCCTTTTAAAGGAAGGTTCATCACACATAAAGAGCACACAAATACGTTGATTTGAGAGAAGATGTTGTGCCATTGCACAATCAGTAGAAAAAATCCATTAAAAGAGCTTAGAAGAGTTTATCAAAAGGTCAAAATCATATGAAAATAAGGAAGTCCAAACTCAGTTCAGAGACTCAAAGTCAATCTGAAAGAATTAGGGGTTTTGAAATAAAACCCTAGTTCGAGAAAACCATAAAGCAAAGATGAGAGGGCAGGCAATTGAATCGAAATCATGTTTAGAAGTTTCAGAAAAGAACATGCTTCTTCAGCAACATAACTCATGAGAAAACATGATAGCAAAGTAACCTGCAATCATAGTAGAAGGATTCAAAGAATATAATGGCATAAGAACACTGGAAGAAGCATGCTTAAGTGGTTTTCTAGAAGAACTTAAACAGGGCTCAGTAGAAGGAAAACAAAGAAACTTAAGAACTTAGTAGGAAAATACAGTAGAAGAACACAAGAACACCGAAAAAGTATAGCAAAAAAGCATATAGGAAAACACAGTAAGATATACATATAAGAACATGATACAAGAACACAATAGAGGCAAATACACACGAATGACAAAGAAAATCATAAAAACACTTAACATTTTTAGAAAACCCTAGATCGGAAAAGAAATATTTTTGAAAGTAATTTTTTGGAAGAAAAGTTAAGGAAATCGTTTAAAAACTCAAGGAGAGCATATATACACAACGAATCTAAAGAAATCGGAGAAAACCTCAGATAGTTAGGGTTTCAAAAGGACCCTAGAAATGAGAAAGGCTTTGAAAGGCCACCGATCTAAGTCGGAGAGGTCGGAACTAGGCTCAAACAACCTTGATACGCCGGAGCAAGGCTGGAGATGGCCGTGGAAACTCGATTCGACGGAGGTATGGGCATAAACCTTAAAGTTCAGGCCTTGAATCTTCAGAGACCAGGCACGTAGGAGCCATAAGAGGTGGGTATAAGGCTCTTACAACCTTAGAAACCATAGATTCCGGTGGATTTTAGAGCGAAGATGGTAGGAGGCAGCTAGGGTTCAAAGAAGGTTCGAGAGAGTTTGAGGGAGTGAAAGGATTCAAAGTCGGAGTCTTAGGTGAGAATGATTTAGGGTTGAGGGTTTGGTAAATTAAAAAAGAAAAGGAGGGATTGTGGATGTTGATCATTTTGATCAACGACCTGGATCAAAAGGGGAGCAGGGCGGGTAAAATAAACGTGTCAGGGGCGGGTAATTTTAGGATTTGGGCTGGTCAATTTGGGCTTGAGATTAAGTTCAATTAGGGGGGTTGTTTTAGGCTAAAATTGAAATGGTTAGGGCTAGTATTTAAATAGCCATTTTTTCCATTTTTTATTTTATAAAATAGTAAAATAATTTCTGGAAACAAAATTAAAGGTACTAAATTAATTAATAATATATAAATATTAAATAAAAAATGCTGGAATCAATTTTGTAATTATAAACGCAATTAATTCTTAAAATAGGCTAAAATTACAATTATGCGCAATTTAATTTTAAAATACTCAATAAATTTGTAAAAAAATGTACAAAAATTACATTAGCTATATTTTGGTATAAATATGAGAATAAAATAAATTAATCACCAAAAACAATAATTTGAGGAATAAATATTGGTTTTGTACTGCTAAAATAGGGCAATAAATTATTTTAAAATTATTTTAAAAATTAAAAAAAATACTAAAACATTTGGACACACTTATATATGCATACATATGCTATTTTGAAAGGTATTTTGTATATAAAAATATACAGGAAAAAATTGGGTATCAATACTCATTCAATGCGGACAATTCCGCCTCCAACCCTTGAATACGCCCCTCCAGTCCCGCTATCTTAAACGCAGACGCCTCCATATCCTGGCCCCACTCCAATCTACAAATACATAGGTCATCTTCTAAAGCCGCTGCCTTAGAGACGGCAGTCGCCCTATTCCTTTCGGCGTGGGCTAACCCATCAGTACTTGCGCTCAGCTCACTCTTAAGCTCGGCAATCTCTGTTGCCTTCATGCCCAACTCGGCAGTTAAAGTAGCCACCTTTGATTGGAGATCGGCATTTTCGGCCATCACTCCTTTGCAGATCGAGCTCATCTTTCCCTGACCTTAAGGGCCGCCTCAAGCTCACTACAGTGCGTAATGGCCTGCATGAGGTCCTCATCTCGTTCTTTTAGTTCTTCGACCTTCCGCGCCAATTGGTCATCCCTCTGCTTGAGCCCATCACGGAGTAGATGGAACTCGTGATCCTGAGTGAAGATATCGGCCATCGCGCGATGCTTGGTGCGGTAGTCTTGGTACTTAGAGGACATCTTCCCATAGGGGGTCGTCCTCTTCCTTTCCCGACGCTCCCGCTCAATCTCCATGATAAGAGTCTAGTATGAAAAACCAAGTTAGAACAAAGGGATGAGCTAGAAAAGACAAAAATATATCCAACAACGGAAGGAAGAGAAAAACATCTACCCGTAGAGACATGCTGGAAATGCACCGTGACAACTCCGCATCACTCTAAGTGCCTCACTCTCAGGAGCAACACATAACGGGGCAAGAGCGGATGCCACATGATCACAGTTCGTTAATATATCATAATCCCCAGGGATGACTATGTGTCGATCAGAACCCTTCGTTCTAACCTCCATACGAGTGTGACGCTCCAAAAATTCTTGAGCATCCTCTGGGTCGATATCTGAATCCGAGCCAGCATCCTCAGGACGCACGCCCCCTCCAACTATAGATGACAGCCACCCTCAGTGGAACGCGCCAATACTTCTCCCTAGTATACTCCTTCAGTTTGGGGAGATCTCCCCGCCAAAATGGCATCCGCCATAAACACGGGAACGGGTGACGCCTTCGATGCATCTATCCTGCTCTTGCCAGTATCCACGGCCACATATTTCTCAAGTTCTACCCTCCTCCTTTTTCTCAGCTGGGGTTCGTCCCCATTAGAGGACTCATCCACATGCGTGGTATACCAGCAAAGAAGAGGTCTCTTCCCTCAGAACCATGCCCCGAGAGGAGTCTCTTGCCTGTGCCGACTGAGCATGACCCTCCCGAACAGACTCTTCCAGCATAAATTTCATTTCTGCCGAGGCGACGACCTGGCAAAATGCGGGAACTGGAGCCCTCTATCTAGTGGCTCCACGACCTATCATCACAAGAAAGACACATCAATAAATAAGAGCGAGTAGCCAAAGGGCGGTATAGCAGATGAGACCTTCGGCCTAAAATGCTTCACGAATGCTGGCCAGTCTCGAGTCTCCACCGTATGGTGTAACTAACGGGCTACCTAGTCCCTTATACTGGCAATGGGACGGGGTGCATGCCCCATAGCTACAAAGGAAAGCAGTGAGTAAATATTGAATTGAACGAGAAGAACTAATTTCAAAAATCTAATAAGTTATGACACTTACAATTATCATTCCACCGCTTCGGGAATCCAATGGGGTTCGACACAATATGTTCGGTCCTGACGAAGAAGTACTTGTGCCAAAACTTACGGCTCGCCCGATCGTCGATTCTGACTACCAACCCTTTGGTCCCAAATGCCTTAAATGTACCATGGTACCCCTGTGAAAGCTAGGGGAAAACAAGTGAAGGAGGCATTGGATGTCGACCTCGCATCCTGCCAACTCCGCGTACTTTGTCAACACAAAAAATATTTCATAGGTGTATGGAGAAAGTTGCCCCGGGTAAACTTGGTAAAATTGACAGAATTCTTCTGCTAACGGAAGAAGGGGGAAGGAATGACTGATTACAATGGGGTATTCATAAAAAGCACAGTACCCTAGCCTGTGGATCTCCATGAGGTCCCTCCCAGCTGGAACCATCTTGACATAGGGAGGAATGCTATATTTGGTACGTAGGGCATCTATGTGGGCCTGCCCGATTTCAGATATTACTAGGGTTGTAATTAAGATAATCACTTCGATACATAGGATGTCTCGGTAATAACTGTGAGCACGTGATTTTTGCCTCACATGAATTACTCCCAAAGAAAATCATAACAAAAATTGTCTATTTTATTGTGTGCATTTTTTTTTGTGAATTTTTGTGAATTTTGTGAATTTTTCGTGATATATATATATATATATATATATATATATTGCATGTTACATCTAGGATTTGATTTTACAATTAGGAGTAATTAAGTTTGTTTTGAAAAAATGAAAAAATCACAAAAAAAATATGTACTTTGCATTTTTAGCATTTAATGTCAAATTGTGTGATTTTATTTGTATGTGTTGATTGTTATTAGGAATTAACTAATATGTAGGATTTGTTTTATAATTTAATAAGAGAAAATGAAGAAAAGAACAAAAAATAGGAATAAAATCGGACTGGGCCAATTGACCACAACCCAATTACCACAGGTCCAAACACAAACCAAATCCGGTCCATCTGCAGCTACCTAAAACGACGTCGTCTTGGGCAGTTGAATCTGGATCGTTGATCTCGCTTGATCAAACGGTCCAGTTCAGCCCCGCCATCAAAGAAACGACGTCGTTTCAAGCCAATGGATCTCAGCCGTTCAGCCAAAAGCATCCAACGGCTTACGTCCCATCTCCCTCACCCGTTACATAACCCGGTCCAGCCCCATCATTCCCCAAACGACACCGTTTCCTTTAAGCTAACCGATCCAGGCCGTCAATCTCGCTTGATCGAACGGCCAAGATCAAATCATCCCACCCCTATATAAATCCAATGTCCTACCCAGCCCCCTAACCGAACACCCCCCCCTCGTATCCCTATTCATCGTCTCTCATCAGAGACGAAGAACCCTAGCCAGCCGCCCCAAATCCTCCCCTTCTCCGATGACGGCATCGACCCTAATCCGCTTGAAAATTACACCAGATAACCACCTCGACCTCCCCATTCCAAATCCCTACTCCATCATTCTCGAATCATCCCCGAGTTCTTCGAATATTAAATCGAAGAACTGACCCAAACCTCACCTTGTCCGTTTGATCCTAAATTAACACCATGCCCCCGTTAAACCTTCCTCATACCAAAACCAACCTTAGTTTCTTTCGAATCTGCCTGGAACTCGTCGGATATCAATTTAAGTCCAAGATCCCTTGGTGGCGGTGCCAGCCCTAAATCTTCCCCAAGTCACACCCTGTGACCATTCGACCTCCCTCGTCCCTAAATCACCCCTAGTTTCCTTCGAATCAAGCCAGAATTGGTCAAATTTTAATTCAACTGGTTGAACGAACCTGGAAGAACCAAAGAATTTGAGGTCGCAACTGACCTTAGTCAAGTGTTCTTAGTCAAGAACACTCGATTAAGGTCCGTTTTAGCCTCAAAAAACTCGAGTCAAGACTTCAACTGATTGAAGTCCGTCCAGTTTAAGTTTGGAGGTAATTTTTCTTTTCCTTTCCTTTTATTCTGCATATATTCTGATAATGTCTGGTTACACGTTTAGTTTAGCTTATTTAAATTTTTGATTTTTTTTTGTCTTTGAATTTGTTCTGTCCATCTTCAAATGACCTTTTTATTTGGTTGAATTTTTTCTTCTGTTTATTGTTAAGTATATGTTGTAAATTATACAATCAATGTGAATAGATTCTCAATTAATTGATTTCCTGATAACTTCCTTTTTCTGTCAAATGCCACTCGAATCCCTGTTTATTTGTTTGTCTATTTCTGATTGTTTACTTATCAGTTATAATATGTAATCGATTAATTAAGCTTCGTCGATTAGGTCGTTCGTATATATTTTGAATCATTTGGCATTCTGTTGGGTCTAGGTAATCTCATAGTTGACATCCTGTGTATATAGCCATTCAAATCACACTCGGCATTCTATTTGTTTGTAGTTTTTTTTAGTCGTCTGATTAATTAAGATTCTGTGGGATTGCAAGTTCTGAATCACTAAAAATCTTGTCTTTAATGTATTTTTCTGCCTTAAAAATTAATAGCTGAAATTGGTTATAGCTGTAGTAATTCTAGGAGTAATCATAAGTTAATTCTGTATATTTGTTAGGAATAAATAGATTTTAAGAGTTAGTGTTAAGGCTGATTGATAATTATAGGTTAGGGCAGTAATAGTAGATATAATTCCAGGGGTGTTTTGGGGAGTGGAAATACCTGAATAGTTAATTAGAGGCTGCTAACTAATGGGCTGGGCACTAATGAAATTAAGTGGAGACCATTCTTAGTGGAAATGACACTAAACCCTGATTTTAAGGAATTAAAATGTGCACTAACTATAATTAATTAGCATTAGAATAATGGGTTAATATAAAATAACATAGTGGAGATAACACTAGCTGAATACCTATATTAAAGGCTGTAAAAATCAGACTTGGGGAGGAGAATAAGCTGGGATTTCTGGAGTTTCTTAGAGCTAAAAGAAAAACATTTAAGCAAAGCTAAAAGCTAAGAGTATGGGAGGAGAGAAATATTCTGGAAAAATATTGAGACATATATTGAGAGAAATATTCTGGAAAAATATTGAGATATAGATTCAGAAATTAAGAAAGAAAAACACTGTTCCATTAGAGTTCGATTCTGAATTTTAAGTTGTTCTTCAATCACAATACAAAGTTTCAAATCCTTTGAATGAAAACGACTTGATCTTGTGTTGGAAATCTTTAGGTTCACTGTTTCAGTTGAAAGAGGTTCACTGATTCCTAAAATATCTTGGGTCTATTTAAGGTTTGAAAAATGGTTTGAACTTGGTTTGGAGGTTTTCTTTTGACTCTGGTTTGATTATTTGGGTTTGCTCATTGGTTCTATATTCCTGGGAATTGATTGTTATTATTGCTGTGTTGTACTGCTGCTGCTGATTATTTCTTCTTCTTCTTCTTCTTCTTCTTCTTTTTCTTCTTGTGTTTCCAATTCAGGTACACATTCTGAATCTCTGCTGTAGTTTCGAGCTTGAAAAAATGGAATAAAGCTACTCGATTGTAGACCCTAGAATATACCTGTTAGATAGTTATATACTTGTAGTAAATAGATATAAAAATGTAGTTGTTTTTAAAGTAGTCAAGTATTGACTTGTATAGTAACCATGGATTGTTTCTTCATAAACTACGGACTGTGTTGGATTATTGTATTTTATTTGTAGATTGTTGGTTTGTTTTGAACTACTCAAAAATAATTTTGTAAGAGTTTTGTATTTCAGTAGAAGTAACTCAGTCCGTGATTAATAACTAAAATGATATTAGTATTTGAATTGATTTGTCACCAAATTAATTGGTTTGTTCTCATATTTTACCAGTAGGCACGAGTCAGGATCAAACAAGACTTGTTAATATTCCTTTAAATGCTAAATTATAATAGGCTTTCCAAGTGTTGATTAAGTTTAACAAACCCTCGAGTGAGCAGTAGTGATTAGGGATAATTTTAATTTCAAATAATTGTAAAAAAAAAAAAACGAATTCCAAATGATTTTGAATTTCATGATGTTAATTCCAATAGTCCAATTCATTTAATAATGTTGGTGATGAACGTTAGCATGATGTCAGTTTGTAAGCGTTGATATATTTTTAATGAATAAATGGCTCTTGTATTATACATAGTTAATTTCATTACTCTCAACTATCTAAAAAATGTTAATTGTAATTAATTAGAGAATGGTTAGTTTGTTTCTAATACTTTTGTCAATATCGTATGCATATTATAATTTCATCTTTAGCAGTTTGCTTATAAAATAAGGCACGAAACAAATTTTTATTTTTATTTTTATGAGTTTGAGTACAATTTTCTGTTAGCATTTATTGTAATTTAATAACTAATACGAAGCCTGAACTTATAAGTATGTAATTAATTAGGACTTTTTTTTATTTACTAAAAAAAAATAGAAAAAATGTAGTCGCTTTAGGATCGTCCTTTTAAAATAAAATGAGACGAGCCTCGCCAAATAAGAATGTAAATTGCGGGGCCCTCAAAAATGCATATATTAAATACTTAGATTTCGGAATATGCCGTTAGTGAATTTTACAGTTTTCCCCAAAAAATAATAACGCGTTAGACTCTATAGGCGCGTATTAATAAATTCACTTTCTTAAATTCGGGTGCACATTTATGTGACCCAAATCCAAGTCCCAATGGAGTTGAAATATGTCAATAACCACGGGTACATTGATGTGACGTGATTTTAGATGTGTTTTCACGACGTTGCAATTCTTATAAAAATAATAATAACAATAATAAAAGCGGTAAAAAGTTAAAATTTGTACATAAAGTTAAAACATGTTATAAAATTAGATAAATAAGCCAAATATGACAGTTTGAGCGACCGTGCTAGAACCACGGAACTCGGGAATGCCTAACACCTTCTCCCGGGTTAACAGAATTCCTTATCCGGATTTCTGGTTCGCGGACTGTTAAACAGAGTCATTCTTTTCCTCGATTCGGGATTCAAACGGTGACTTGGGACACCATAAATCTCCCAAGGGGCGACTCTAAATTAAATAAATAAATCCCGTTTTGATTGTCCTTTAATTGGAAAAAATCCCTCACGCCCTCGCGGGTAGCGCCGCAAGGAGGTGTGACAATAACTCGTCTATGGTGGGGAAACTGTCCCCTTCCTCAGCCATCGTGTCTTCACCGTAAGTTGGAAGCGCCACGGATAGTGGGTTGGTATCGGAGATACCCTCATGAGGTTGGTGTGTTTTAGGCACATCTATGGCGAGAGAAGTATTAATAAAATAGAAAAGATCAAGGACAATGAACGGGAAAGAAGAAATAAAGAGAATCATAGAAGTAGAGCTAAAAATATGAGAGAGGGTGATCAGAAAAGAAATGGCCAAGCATTTTTGAAAAAACAAACCCTTCCCCTATTTATAGGGTTGGGTGGTGCAAGAATCGAAGCTAAAAGCTTCCCAGGGCAGCAAAATTGAATCGACAAGCCAATCAGTCTCTACCTCGGGAAGACGCGCAATGATGACGCACGTGGAAATGATGTTATTTCATAATAGAACACACCACCAAGATATCGTGAAGTGCATCGCCCTTCCGTCATCGGCCCAACTGTTATGGCTTGCGAACCAAATTTCTTCACAAGTATGGGCGTAGTCCGCTTATCGAGGACGCGGTCGACGCCCCATTTTTCACCCAAGGCGGAATCGGGTTTATGATATTATGGACAAAACAACTCTCGTTCCCTTTTGAGGAACCGGGTTATGGAATTTGAAGAGTCGCCACCTAATGATTATATTGCTTTAGGACACTTTTAGAGAAAAGGAGAAGGATTTGAAAGAAAACCAGAGTTCGGCTAAGGGCTTGAGATTATCTCGAGGGGAATGTGTTAGGCACCCCTCAAGATCCACTAGTGTGGTTCCCGGCCATGCTTAGTTGTGACTTTAAGAAGA
>MU729905.1:18508-40283 GCA_026770625.1 Nicotiana glauca
TTTTAAGAGCTTTAAGAAGTGATTCTATATATAAGCACACAAATGTGGTTGTCCCTCACCAATGAGGGACAAAGTGCAAGACAAAATTCACTTCTTCAAATTTTTATTTTCCCTCCATTTCCAATTCACACTTCTTCTACTTTAAAGCCAAATGGCTTAAAGTCTCCAACAATCCTCGGGGCATTACAGATCGATGGTTATAGTGAAAAAAGTGGAAAGTTCCCAAGGCGCATAGCTAGATATGGCAAAGTCTAGTGGGCTAGTTCGGACCCAAATCAAGGCATTAAATGGTTGTACCAACCCCATATCTTTGTAATAATGCATTTGTACTATGTTGGGATTCACTCTCATATATAAAGGGGATCCTTGTCATTTTATAAGACATCTGATACTCAATATTAAAAATACAAGAACATTCTCTCTGCTCTCTAACATATTCTCTTGATCTCATTACTTACATTTATAGCTCATATTCATCGTGTTCTATTGATTGTTCTTTATTTATTGCTCATTATTGATCATAAAGAGCCGCCATAGCAGCTCTCATAACTGTTAATCCCCCCTCGATTTCCCCTAGCCAAGCATCCGACTCGACCTCGAGGCCCGTACACACCAGCTCGAGGCCCCGATTTCCAGCCATTCGGTTTGGTCATTACACTATCTTCAAGCTCTTATCTCATTTTCGAATCTCTTACTTAGCACATGTTGCCTAAACAACTATCATAAAAATAGATCACGTATTTTTAGAACCACAAAATCAAATCTAATTGTAATTACCATTTTCAAGGTAAACAGTTTGGCGCCCACCGTGGGGCTAAAAATAATAGTGATTATTTTCTTGTTGGTTCACTCCATAACGCAAGATATCTTTCACACTTTTTCTTGTCCAAGACCTTCGATTTCAGGTCAAGATGTCTAACTTAGTGAATGCATATGAAAACAACGGACTTGAGGATCATGGAGAGAGTGGTGTAGCTGTTCCATGTATAGGCATACCACCACTAAACCCTGGGGACACACCGGAGCCAATCCCTGTAGATATGGTCTCACGTGATGCCTAACACGTCGAGATAAGCTCCCATACTAACAAGTGCGTGCGACGAGGAGACCAACAAGAAGCTCAGAAAACCTCAGCTAGGAAAGACACATGAGGTGAGCCTTCACGTTATTTTTGAAATGTTACAGGCACAACAACCGGCGATTGCTCAGCTGCAAAGTCACCAAAAAACTCCCAGCACAGTAGCACCGGGAAAGGCTCCTCCAACCGAGCAGGTACCGTAAAGATCAAGTAACAACGGGTCGGCAGCCGACCCCGCCCTCATAAAGATGCTTGAGGAACTCACAAAGATGATCGAGTCGGAAGAGAAAAAGATAGAAGCCAGCGATAAGAAGTTAGAGACATACAACTCTAGGGTCGATCAAATTTCTGGCGCACCCCCGGTTCTGAAGGTTGTAGATTCAAAGAAATTCGTACAAAAGCCATTCCCGTAGGAAGCTCCTCCAAAACCCATTCTAAAGAAGTTTAGAATGGTCGATCTTCCGAAGTACAACGGAACCTTGGACCCCAACGAGCACATCACTACTTACACTTGTGCTTTGAATGGCAACGATCTGAGGGACGATGAGATCGAATCCGTCCTGCTAAGGAAGTTCGGGGAAACACTCTCGAAAGGGGACATGATGTGGTATCACAACCTAGATCCTAACTCTATAGCTTCATTTTCCATGCTACCAGATTCTTTCATAAAGGCACATGCCTGTGCCATCGAGGAGTCTACAAGGAAATCTGACGTCTTCAAAATCAAGCAAAGAGAGAACGAGATGCTGCGAGAGTTCGTATCTCATTTTCAAATGGAACGAATGGAACTACCTGTCTCCGACGATTGGTCAGTGTAGGCCTTTACTCAAGGTTTGAACGAGCGAAGCTCGGTAGCTTCAAAACAACTAAAGTAGAACTTAGTCGAGTATCCCGCCTTGACTTGGTCGGACGTCCACAACCGATACCAGTCAAATATCAGGGTGGAAGACGACCAACTAGTAGCCCCAAACGGTATATCCTAGCAGGCTTCCGGCAAAGGAGCCAAAGCCAAAAAAGGAAAGATACCGACCATACAATGAAGATAGATGAAACGCCCTGAGACGCAACATACCCCGCAATGACCGAAGAATAGATCGAGGCTAGAACCCTCGGGGACTTATCAGCAGAGCTGGATTCGATAGGCATACAGGGCCGACGGAGGCACCTCGCTTGTCGTAATACAACTTCAATGTCGACATTTCAAACATCGTTTTTGCCATCAGCAAAATCAGAGACACCAGGTGGCCAAGGCATGTACAATCAGATCCTTCGCAAAGAAACCATAACTTAGTGTGTGAATTTCACAACACTCACGGTCACAGGATCGAAGACGTCCGGAAAATCCGGGAAGAAGTAACCCGACTACTCAGTAAAGGTCACCTCCGAGAATTCCTCAGCGACCGGGCTAAAAATCAGTTTTGAGAAAGAGAGGCGACCAAGAAAAATGAAACAAATGAGCCACAACATGTCATCCACATGATCTTAGGAGGCATCGATGCTCCATAAGAACCCATGATCAGAAGAACAAACATATCCATCACCAGAGAAAAATGAACCCGAGTTTACACACCCAAGGATGCCCTCACATTCAATGATGAGGACATCGAGACCTTGTCTCATCCTCACAACGACGCACTGATAATCTCTTTCCTTGTAAATACATTTCAAATTAAATGTGTACTTATGGATCCAGGTAGCTCAACAAATATTATTAGGTCGAGGGTGTAAAGAAGCTTGGACTGCTTGACCAAATCATACCCGCCTCTCGAGTCCTCAATGGGTTCAACAAGGCAAGCGAAACAACGAAAGGAGAAATCACCCTCCCGGTCAACATGGCCGGCACAACCCCAAAAAGCCAAATTCCATGTCATCAAGGAGACATGAGATACAATGCCTTGTTCGGGAGGCCATGGATACACTGCATAAGAGCAGTACCATCCACTCTCTATCAAATGATGAGATTTCCGACAAAGGATGGGATAAAAATCATCTACGGGGAGCAGCATGCAGTAAAAGAGATGTTCGCGGTGCATGATGTGGCACTGACACCAATACCTCCACCACCGAAGGAGCCAAAGGATAAGCAAATAATAAAATATCAATAACAAGCTACATTCTCGTCTAATCGTGACAGAACGAAGCAAGGACCGTACTGTGTCCTCGTAACAAGCGAGTAAAACATATCGAGGCTTACATTTTGTACTAACCTAAGTGCAGGTATCCGATAGAAGCGGCCGAATCTCTTTCCAACTCGAAGGCCTTAGGTTCCAAAAGCATACGTTGCACTCTCTTCCTTCGATCGAGTTTTTATCCCAAGAAGGATTTTACCGGCAAGGTTTTTAACGAGGCAACATATATATGCTGCCTAAGGAAGACTCAACAAGTATTCAAGGATTATTTTTCAATCAACCTCGAATACTAGGGGCATCCCCCGGAGGAACACCTACTCGGAGAAGCCAAGATGCGCTAAATGGGGTCTCGATAGGAAAATGATGTACCAGGCCAAACGATCGAACGAGCCGTGCCCGTATAGAATAACCGAGCCCTTAAAAGTGAAATCATGTATACTTGTACCAAGTAATTGAATAATACTTTCCATCAAAGCATTTCGAGTTTCAAAAGAGTTCGCTATTTTCTACAAAAATGGCTCCAAAGCCAAAAAAACATCCCGAACACTCGGGGACTCGTGTCAACAATTCGAAGTCGTATGACCTCCGAGTCAGAGCTTCAAAATCTTAAGCCCTCAATGAGGAAACATCAAGATTACAAAAATGGCTCCAAATCCAAAAAACGCCCCGAACACTCGGGGACTGGCGTAAAAAACTCAAAGCCACATGACCTTCGGGTCGAAAACTCCGAACTCGTAAGCCCTCAATGAGGCAATACCAAGTTTACAAGAAATGAATCCCGAGCCAGGAAATTTTTGATGACTCAGGGATTGCCGCCAATAGCCACCCCCGTCGACTTATCAAAAACCCGAGGCCATAAGACCCCAAGTGGGCAGCCTCAATCTCGTAAGACCTATATAAGGCAACTACAATATCTGTAAGACCTTAAGTTAGGCATGAACCATACTTGTACCTAGTAATAATATCTGTAAGACCTCAAGCAAGGCAGGAACCATACCTGTACCAAAAAATAATATCTTTAAGACCTCAAGCAAGGCATGAACCCGATCTTAAAGTTAAGGCTGTATATCGAACTTTTAAGACCCCTAAAAAGGCCTACCCTTGATATAGATGCCAAAACTATTTCACTCGGGGACTGAATGGCTTCGGCCAAACACAATAACTACGCTCACAAGGCTGTACCAACAAACTAACATGACTTAGGGACGCCCGACCGTCGCTATAAAATCACAGGCCTTCAATTACTTCGAATGTACTTCAAAAAGAACCGGTTAAAATAGGCTACCGTCGACATAAGCAAAACAGCTTCGACCATGTCAGCTTCAAACTATAGGCTTCGAGATCCTCGGCCTCCGTGCCAAAATCTCCTGAGGTGCTCGTTCATTGCCATCTAACGGCTCGCAATCGAGGTTTTACCAAACCATCGAAGAGTCAGGCAAACACAATTTCAAAAGTCATTAACAAGGGAAAAATAAGGGTATAATAAGGGGAGTTTTTCCAATTAAAGGACAATCAAAATGGGATTATATTATTAAAAGATTCATAGTCGCCACTTGGGAGATTTATGGTGTCCCAAGTCACCAGTTTAAAATCCTGAATCGAGGAAAGATTGACTCTGTATTATAGTCCGCAAACCAAAAATCCGGGTAAGGAATTCTGTTAACCCGGGAGAAGGTGTTAGGCATTCCCGAGTTTCGTGGTTCTAGCACGGTCTCTCAACTGTTATAACTGGCATAATTATTTGATTTGAGAACATTTTAAACCTATGTGTATTTAGCTTTCAAGCCGCTCTTATTTAATTAATTAAAGGAAGATTGCATCTTCATTTAAAATATGTTTTGAACCGCGTCACATAAATACACCCGCAGTCCATAACACATTTTATCTAACGTTGAGATTTGGATTTGGGTCACATAAACGTGCACCCGAGTTTAGGAAGGTACATTATCAAAATAACGCGTCTAAAAGCTAACTTTGTGAGGGCCATAGAAATTTGCTAAATGGAATGCCTCGAATTCTAAGGTTTAGTTAAAAAATTAATTAAAACGAGGGCCACGCATTTGAGATTTTATTTGGTGCGGTGCACCTCAATTCCATTTTAAAGGGTAGTCAAACTAAAATTTGGAGGGCCATAACTATTTTGTATTATCTAATACGGTTCACCTCCAATCTAATTAATGGGCTTAATTAACACTAAATGTAGTGCAAGGTTCCATTTAAACCAATTAAAATGGGCTACATGAGAAAAAGCTAATCCAATCATGCCAAAAAGGCTTGAGCCAATGCTAGAGGACTGATAGTCCAATAAAAGGAACGGCCCAGACTTCGTTTAAAATGGACTTTCAAGATTGGGCTTCATAATTGAACCCAAGTTCGGAACCCTGCAGCTGAGAAATGAAGTCTCAGGATCGAATCCCTGAGACACCCCCGAATTACATTGATTTAATCATGAAAGATCCAAACGTTAACGAAGCATGCCACTGATTTTAAAACACAAAACATGATCCCGCTTTTACAACTAAATAACATGTAACTTTAAATTCTTGAAAACTAAATAACATGCAACTTTAATCTTCAGAACCACGATGGAAAGAAATATCAACAACTTCTGAGAATTGGCACTTAACAGCTGGAGAATCCAGTTTATCAAAACTAGCTTTCCTTTTTTGGAAGTATTAATTATCATTACAATAGTAACTAATTCAAACCATCTGTCAGGCTTAACCACATTCACACGATGCTCATTTACACATTAGGAATTGGAAAATCGCTGAAACAAAACACTAACAACATAATCACGCTTAATACTAATATAGACTACATATTAACTTCCCTTTAAATGCTAACATTCAGATCTAATGGCAAGTATTAATTAAACAAAATAACGACATTCCTGCTCACAACACCTTCAAATAGGCTGCCCTCTAAATCATCTAAAGCCACACAAGTCGAGGGTTCACCTAATACAATTGAATCTTCCCAAACAAAAATTTCATAGTCCCAATTTAATTACAACTATATGAATCAATCTCATCAAATAACAGTACCAAAATTCATGACGTTTCAAATGACCAAAGTACAACAATAACATGAAGAAAAATGCAAATAAAGTAAAGCCAAGTTGTTTGCCATGCTTTTAGCTTTTATTTCCATCTTCATTATATCACTTACATCAAGTAAAGCTTAAGAGAATGTACCTGAGAGCACAAATAAAAGAGAGGTAAGAAGATCAGCAACGATCAGTAGCAAGAACAGGGGTTAGCAGCAGAGGCAACCAAGAAACCCCTGATTTAAACCAAGAACTGAAGGACAATAATCAACCAAAACTTGATCAAAACCTCAAACCAAGCTCTTAAAACCTCCAAACTCGAATGATTTTAACCAAAATAGATCAGAAACTACTTCAAGAATCAGAAATTGAAAGGACCTTAGGAATAACTCAATGAAACAGTAACCAAAACCAGCCGTTTGTATTTTATGGACCTTTTTTCTATCTCCAATTCTCTCTAGTTTCAATGGAACAGTAGAAATTTGAGTCGCCCGTATTTCTGTATTTTTTCCCCAATATTTTTCTGCCTTGAGTTAAAAGAAATGGATGCCTTTATAGGCAAGGCACTAGGGCAACCTAAGAAGTCAGATTTTTACACTTTGCACCTTTTCTAATTTTTGTTTTTGCTTAGGAAACCTCAATTTAATGCTTAGAAATCCAAATAGGTCCCCACTCCAGCTTCCTAGAAGCTTCCTTATTCAGTTATTGACAAATTCCCTTAACCAATTACCCATATTACCCCTTCAAAACCTGGTATTTATCCTTGAAAGATGAAAATGTGCGCAAACCCCATAACCAATCCCAAATCATGGGCTTGCTAACGAAATTTTATCTTCCACCTTGGGCTTATGTTTTACAAATCCCAAAGGTAATTTAAACCCAATATATTTTCACAGTATCTTTTGACATTATCAAAATTATAAGTAAAATAGAAAAGAAAAAGAAATGAAACAAAAAGAAAACAATTAGCCTTGGATTACTAACTAATCTGAGCGTGCAAACATGACCAGGTGATCAAATGAACCGCTAAAAAAACAAGTAATTTAGAAAACAAAAACATGCATCCTTAACTGAAGGTGAGGGAACAGTGTTTAAAAAAAAGAAAACCTTACCGCTTGCAGGTGAGAGAAATAAAACAAACGCGATACATCCTACAATGCTCTAAACCTCGCAGAATTCCTCCAAGGAATCCGGTCTTGCCCTGAGTTTTGACCGGATTTTTTTGGCAGAAAAGACTCATGAGAGACCAGATCTCTTGATAAAGCAACACAAACAAACCCTTCGAACTCGAACGTTGAGGAAAAACAAACTTAACGACTTCCGACCAAATTGACCTTTTCTTAGATCTGAAAATATGGCTTTCTGGCGTGTTTTTGGAAAGAACTAGGTCGATATATGGGATGAGGAGGAGGAGAAGGTTATGGGGCATGGTTTTTGGTAAGTTTGGAGGAGGCTGAATGGTGGCCGCCGATGAAGAGTGAAAGGGCGGCTAGGGTTCCGTCTCTAAGAATGGTAAATGAGAGAGATGAGTGAGATGGGGGGGTCACATTTCAGAAAATTATATATTAAGTGACCCCCACTTCTCAGCCGTCTGATCAAACAACATCGACAGCTGAGATCAAACTAACCTAAACGCGGTCGTTTTAGTATTACTAGGGTGACCAACCTGGGTTCACGAATGGGTTGGGGCTGGAGCAAGTATTTTGGGGTAACTGGGGGAAAAACACTTGGGCCTGGAGATTGGATCTTGAACACAGCCCAACACCTTTAATTCCAAACCTTTTGTTCTCTTTTTTTTTAATTCAATTTTCCAAAATTCCTTTTTTTTTGAAATTAAATAAAAATATAAACTAAATCCTAAAATACTAATTAAACCTAAATGATAATTATCACAATTAATTAAAAACAAATTTAAAAAAAAACTACTCAAAGTCAAAGTTAAAATTAAAAGGTGCAAGATAACTATTTTTGTGATTTTCCTTTTATAAAATAACTTCATTACTAATTAATTCTTGACATACAAAAATTAACAACTAAATGCACATGCAACACATTTTTATATTTTTCATTAATTAAACAAAATTAACATGCACAGACAAATGCAAACACTTGGCAGAGAATGCCACCAAAATTCACAAAATTACAAATAATAGAAAAATTACTTTATTTTAAATTTATGGGAGTAATTCATATAGGGCAAAAATCACGTGCTCAAACTTCCCTCTTCGCTCGAAAACACGAAGAGTTTTCGTGCAAAGATAAAGTGAGCGGATACGAGCGATTTTTGCCCGTCTGAATACTCCGTGGGAAGATTTTTTAAAAGAGTTGACCGCACCCTGCTTCTGAGGTTGCCTACATATCCTTGACTATAAAGGAATCAGGTCAATGTAGTTCAAGAATGTTTGGTAGCTGGGACTACCATGAAGCTGTAGTTTCACTGTTGCTTCTACTGCTGCTACTGTTGCTACTGCTTACTGAACCCCTTATTACACCATGTCAAAAATAAAAAGAAGCTAGACTAAACTATGAGCTATGAATTACAAAACATATCTATCTCTTCAAACTTGATCCTGCAGCTTTTGTTGCCATGCGGACTTGTATTCTTCCAATGAAATTCCTCTATTGTCGACTTGAATTAGAATCTGAGATATTTTCCTTTTCTTCAGGTGGATGCCTGACTGCCAAAATATGAACTACATTCCGAGATGCTTTCCTTTTCTCTAGGTGGACACCTGATGGCTGAACTCGAATTGTACTTTGAGATGTTTTCCTTTTCTCCAGGTGAACGCCTGACTGCTGGACTTGAACTATATTTTGAGATGCTTTCCTTTTCTCCAAGTGGATGTCTGACCGCTGAACTCGAAATGTATTCCCATGCTCTCCAGGCGGGCTACTGATTGCTAAACTTGAATGTATTCCCATTCTTCCAGACGGGTTCCTGATTGCTGAACTCGAAATGTATTCCCATGCTCTCCAGGCGGTCTCCTGATTGCTAAACTTGAATGTATTCCCATGCTTTCCAGGCGGGCTCTTGACTGCTGAAGTCGAAATGTATTCCCATGCTCTCCAGGCGGGTTCCTAATTGCTAAACTTGAATGCATTCCCATGCTTTCCAGGCGGGCTCCTGATTGCTGAACTCGAAATGTATTCCCATGCTCTCCAGGCGGGCTCCTGATTGCTAAACTTGAAATGTATTCCCATGCTCTCCAGGCGGGCTCCTGATTGCTGAACTTGAAATGTATTCCCATGCTCTCCAGCCGGGCTCCTGACTGCTGGACTTGAAATTTATTCTCGTATTCTCCAGGTGGGCTCTTGATTTCAACAAAATAGACAAAAACGAAGAAACTTTCTGCCCCAGGTTGGTAGCTGGGCATATACATGAGTGTAAGCCAAATCATGTTACCAAATATCAATAAGAACTTGAAAGCTGAAACTTGGACTATACTCCCTTGCTCTCCAGGTGGGTGTCAGCACGTGATTTTTGCCCTATATGAATTACTCCCATAATTTCAAACAAAATAATTTCCTTTCGTTATTTGCAATTTTATGGATTTTTGTGGCATTTTTGTTGATTGTTTGCATTTATTTGTGCACGTTTATTATTGCTTAATTCATGAAAAATACAAAAATACTTAACATTTGCATGGAGGGTTAACCTCACATCTTAGGATTAATTAGTGATTAATATTACAAACAAAACAAAGAAAATAACAAAATGGTTCTTTCGCATTTATACTTTTAATTTGTCTTAGTTTGTTCTAAATTAGGAATTAGTTAATTTTCGAAATTAATTAATATAATTTTAGAGTCAATTTGGGTATTTTATTTTAGTCTTACATTTGAGAAAATCAGAAAAATAATAAAAAGCAAAAAAAAAATGAAAAGAAAAGGGAAAACAAAAGAAGGAATCTGGTTTGGGCTATTTCAATTTAATCTCCAAAGGCCCAAACATTTTGCGCAAACCCGCCCCAGTCCAAGCCCAATAACCCCAATAACCCGGTCCAGCCCCCCCCCCCCCCCCCNNNAACGACACCGTTTTGGGCTCAATTAAATCCATGCCGTTCGTTCTCTATCATCTAACGGCCCAGATTCGCTCAGGGGATTTAAATAAAAGTGTAATAAAACACTTTATACAATTAGAGACAAATGTTATCCTCATCGTACCCCCCTGCCCCTCTCCGTCTCTGCCGAAGGCTCCACCCTAACTCCGCCGCCGGAAATTGCCCACGGCGGCGGAGAACAACCAAACTTACCCAAATTCACACCACCCCCTCGCTTTCGCCTCCCCGTTCCATATCCACCATCGACTCCCTCCAAATCTCACTCAAACGCCTCAAAAATGCCAAACCCTAGCGCCGCCACCGCCGTACATGCCCCCCCCCCCATCCCGAATCTCTTCAAAATAACACCTTGAGTTTTCTTAGTCTCCCTCTTCTCAAATCCCTATTTGTCCTTGCTCGAATCCCCCTCCAATGCCTCAAATTTCCATTTTTAAAAAAGGAACAAAACCCTAGAAATCCAATTGTTCAAGTTTGCTCCAGTTTTCTTAGGCCCAAGTTTAGTTTGAGATGCGAAATAATGTGTTCGTTTGTTCTTGGCAAAGAACAAACATTCACATCATTCCGGGCTTCAAATCGAGGTCCTGTGTGATTCAATCTTCTACAATGTAAGTTTTTCTGTTTTTTGTTTGTTTAACTTGATTTTTTACGTTTGTGTCTGTTAGTTTGAATACTTAGGTGTTAGTTTAATTTTTGATTAGTTTAAGCATTTAATTGTTGAATTTTCTGTCAACTTCTGCTTTGATTTTTGATATGTTCGTCTTCAGTAATAATTTGTTCATTAATATTGGTTGTGATTAGAATCTTTAAATCTAGGTTTAGGCATGTTCATAGTTGTAGTTAAAATTTTGCTGTTTCGTTTAATGTTCTTCAGGTTAATTGAATATTGTTCTAAGTCTTCCCGTGCAATTTAGGTCTGTTCTAATAGGTTCGATTTTGTGTTTAATGCAGTTAAGTGATCCCTAATTATTTACTGCAATTTAATTTGGTCAAATGTTAGCCTTAGTCAAGTGGACTGTTTGGTTATAGCTGAAAGAGGGTGAGGTTTAGCTTAATACTAGTTTAGTAATTTCATGAGTAGTACATGGGCAGTAAGGGAATAGGATAGCAACTGAATTTGGAAGCTCTAGAACACTCTAGAATAGGGTTCAATTTAGAATTTCAGGAAATATAGTAGGATAACTTGGAAAATAAGTCAGTTCTTTAGGGACTTTTAAGCAAAGATGAAAATTAAGGAAGGATCAAAAAGGAAAACTGGAAATCTGAAGTTCCCTTTTAGTTTTGCCTATAAAAAGCAGTAGGTACTGCCTTGTTGAACAAGTTTGGAGCCTCTAAAGTTCCCCCCAAAAATGTTTCTGCAAGGTTTTCAGCTCTGAAAAATTTCCCCCCAAGTTTCCATAAGTCTTCAAAACTGAAGATTTGAATTTCAAATCAAAATCCTAGATCTAGTTCTTCAAAAAATCAAAACAAACAAAAACAACAGAAAACTCCAAAAATATACTGTTGCATTGAGATTTTTAGATTGATTTGAAGTTCAGCTTGTTAATCCGAGTTCCTAGTGTTCCTAGATTCAATTTCAAGTCGTTTTGGGGTTTATTCAAAGCTTTTGGGGTTGTTTCTGGTTGCTGAAGTTTCATAGATCTACGGGGTTTGATTTCGAGTGGATTTTGGTTTTCATCGAGTTATTTTGGGGTCATTTTTGGTGTTGTACCTCTGTTACATTTTCCTGGGCTATTTGACATTGTGTATTGGACTCAAATTGTCCTTTTGCTGTTGTGATCTGTTGTTGACATTGCTATTTGCTCAACCTACTGCTGATCTTTTCTTCCTCTTATTGTATTTCAATTTCCAGGTATTCTTCAATCTCAAATGTATGAAGAGTTGAACTATCAATACAATTGAATTATGGAGGGATTTGATATGCTATTAATTTTCTTCTTGTATTGAGTTTCGATTTTAGAATTATGTAATAATATTAGTTGGAACTTAAGTGACATGAACTTTACCCTATTTGTGCTTGACTGGACTGTTCTTTTTAAACTTAATTTGGACTGTTAAGAGGTTAGAAATCTGTATATAACTGTCGTTCGTTCATTAACCTAGTATATTTTATTTGGTGGTTAGTGTAGCTTTCGATGTCCGGCAATAACATAAGTATAGAAACTGATTCTGATGCAGCATTTATACTTGCACTTCAACATGTTAAATCCATTTCAATTTCTGATTCCATCTAGTTGATAATCACCCTGGTGTAATCATAATTTCCTATAATTGTTTGTATTGATTTGTAGCTTAACAAATGTTTAGACTCTAGTTGATACATGAATTTGAATCCTGATGTTTGTTTCCATGTTTATGAACATTAAAATTAAATTCTGACTTTAGTTGACATTTTCAAGGCATGGACCGTTTGGGCCGTGAAGAAATATTTCAACATGACCAAAATTGG
Organism: Nicotiana glauca; assembly: GCA_026770625.1. NCBI lineage: Eukaryota > Viridiplantae > Streptophyta > Magnoliopsida > Solanales > Solanaceae > Nicotiana > Nicotiana glauca. The sequence goes on from MU729905.1 coordinate 31,272, forward strand.
TGCCAGGCCCGTCTTCTGCCAAATTCAATAAGGGCCTGAGCTGCTGGGCTTCATGACAGGCCCAGTTTCCTCGTTTCTTTCTTAACCTCAACGTTGGTCTGTTTTTAGCCGGCTCGCCCGTTCAGTTCAATTCCCTTTTAGTAGCTAAGTGTTGTTATGAATAAGGTCAATTGGTAAATTTGGGCTTTCGAGTTAGGTAGCCGGTTCAAATTAAGAGGTTTTCCCTTTTGTTTGAATCCGGACTTGAACTTGAGACCCGAATCTTATAACATTAATTAACTAGGCCCCTTTTAGAGACAAAATAAATAGACAATTATAGTTTCTCTAGGATGGCCTTTAAATAAAAGATGAGACGAGCCTCGCCAAGCAAAATGCATAACTTGCAGGGCCCTCATTAAATGCTTATATTAAAATACTTAGAATTCGGGGCATGCCGTTTAGCGAATTTCACGGCCCTCCACAAAGATGATAACCCGTTAGTCGCTTTAGGCGCGCTTTTAATAAATTTACCTTCTTTAATACGGGTGTGCATTTCATGCGACCTAAATCCAAATCCCAAAACGTTGAATAAAAATGTGTCGAGGATCCGGGTGCATTTCATGTGACGTGATCCAAAAACACGTTTTTAAACGACGTTCACTTTTCTTAAAAAATTTTCAACGGTAAAAATTCTAAAATTGCACCATAAGGATAGCATGTATAAAAATCAGATTTTCTCCAAGTATAGCAGTTAAGCGACCATGCTAGAACCACGGAACTTGGGAATGCCTAACACCTTCTCCCGGGTTAATAGAATTCCTTACCCGAATTTCTGGTTCGTGACTATTAAACAGAGTTAAACCTTTTCCTCGATTCGGGATTCAAACGGGTGACTTGGGACACCATAAATATTCCTAGTAGAGACTCTGATTCTCTTAATAAAATGAATCCTATTTCGATTGTCCTTTAATTGGAAAAATTCCATTTATTATACCCTTTACGGGGTGTAGTAGCGAAAAAGGCGGTATGACAGTGGGCGCCTGACTTCTTAACTTGAAATGTATTCCCATGCTCTCCAGGCGGGCTCCTGATTGCTAAACTTGAATGTATTCCATGCTCTCCAGGCGGGCTCCTGACTGCTAAACTTGAAATGTATTCCCATGCTCTCCAGGCGGGCTCATGATTGATGAACTCGAAATGTATTCCCTGCTCTCCAGGTCGGCTCCTAATTGCTAAACTTGAATGTACTCCCTGCTCTCCAGGCAGGCTCCTAACTGCTAAACTTAAAATGTATTCCCTTGCTCTCCACGCGGGCTCCTGATTGCTGAACTTGAAATGTATTTCCATGCTCTCCAGGCGGGCTTCTGATTGCTGAACTTGAAATGTATTCCCATGCTCTGCATGCGGGCTCCCGAATTCTGAACTAGAAATGTATTCCCTTATTCTCCAGGCGGGCTCCTGACTGCTGACTTGAAATGTATTCCCTTGTTCTCCAGGCGGGCTCCTGACTGCTGACCTTAAATGTATTCCCATGCTCTCCAGGCGGGCTCCTGGCTGCTGAATTTGAAATGCATTCCCTTGTTCTCCAGGCGGGCTCCTGACTTGAAATGTATTCCCTTGTTCTCCAAGCGCGCTCCTGACTGCTGACTTGAAATGTATTCCCTTGTTCTCCAGGCGAGCTCCTGACTGCTGACCTTAAATGTATTCCCATGCTCTCCAGGCGGACTCCTGGCTACTGAATTTGAAATGTATTCCCTTGTTCTCCAGTCGGGCTCCTGACTTGAAATGTATTCCCTTGTTCTCCAAGCGCGCTCCTGACTGCTGACTTGAAATGTATTCCCTTGTTCTCCAAGCGGCCTCCTGACTGCTGACCTGAAATGTATTCCCGTGCTCTCCAGGTGGGCTCCTAACTACTGAATTTGAACTTTTTCTCCCTGTTCTCCAAGCGGGTACCTGATTCCAACAAAAAATAGACAAAACAAAGGAAATTTTCTGCCCCAGTTTGGTAGCTGGGCACATAGGTGAGTGTTAAACTGAATCATTTTACCAACTATGTCTAAGAATTTGAAAGCTAGGTCCTATTATCCAGGGGGTCCTGACAACTCTTAATTAAATGACAATTATAAATCTAAGTTATATCTTCTAAAGGTATTATTTTCGCTGCATCTTGTTATCTAACAGCAAAGCTAGGTCCCATTATTCAGGAGGGTCCTGAAAACTCCTAATTGAATCCTATCTCAAACATGCAGACTTTGAAACCAACTTATATTCCTTTGGGGTACATTATGCTACTCATGATTATTTTGAATTTTAAACTAGGTCCCATTTTCAAGGTGAGCCCTGAGAGTTTACGGCCAAACCTGTTTGGTGCTTGCTCTTCCCTTACGGAGAGTTCCTCCGAAACAAATGAAATTTTCTGCCCCTGTTTCAATCAAAGGAAAATCTTGTCAGTTTAAAATGGTGGTTAGTTGATGGCACTGAACCGCTTGACTTTCTGACTGACTTTCAAACCCCATGACCTTTGACGACCCGAGTGTTTTATACCCATACTGTTGTTTTACACCTCTGGCCCCTTTATCTAAACCTTTGCATCTCCCATGACATTACCAAATCGTTCCATCGATGAAACTTTCGGTGATTCCTTGTATCCCATTTTACATCATGCTATCTTTGGTATGTTCTGGCCACACTGTGCTTTGCAATTTTGGAAGCTAGTAGTGAGCTTTGAAATCCTTTCTTATTTGCTTTGAAGAAAATTGACATTGAAACAGCTTAGAAAGACAAACCCCCAAAGAAATAAAATGCAATGACCTTGAGAGTTAAGGATAAAGAAAATCCAAAACTAGACGACTTACTAAAAGGAAAAAGGGAAAGAGACTTATCTGAGTGGAACAACTGGTACCACTGATCATGACATGCATTTTGGATTAGCCGGCCCAATCTGTCCAACCAATCAACTTTCAATTTCCATAATTTGTTGCCCTAGAATTCCATAACCTGATTTCTTCACCCAAACCCTAACCTTGTTCATCATGCGGTGCCCCGAAAGGTTTTCACCAGCAGACCTCTGTTCATCTCTCAACTCACTTTCGCCTTAAGGTGCCCATGAGGGTTTTCACCAATAAGACTCTCTCATTTTCATTTCTCTCAGCTCCCATTTCCTTACGGTGCCCGTGAGAGTTTTCACCAATAAGACTCTTTCAGTTCCCGTCGCCTTACGGTGCCTATGAGGGTTTTCGCCAATAAGACTCTCTCATTTTTCATTACTTTTCCTACTTGAACCGGAGTGTTGCCCTTGATACAAATCACCTCTTCTTGCTCGATTTGGCATTTCTTGAAGATTGATCAGAAGGTCTTTCTTTGGACCGTAACGTGGGCTTTTGGATAAGGTTAGAAAGAAAGGGTATTAAAGGCTCAAAAACAATTCAAATGGTTTAAAAATTACAACTTTCGAAATTATTTCTTACAACAACTGCCCCAGTTTCTTTGCTTGGGGACTTTTGGATTTTTATTTTGATGGGACCGAACCGTGAGGCTGCCTACGTATCCTTAAAAGGAATCAGGTCGAACGTAGTTCATGTCATAGTAATTGCTTTGTTGTTGTGATTTTCCTTTCCTTCCACTTCCTCTTCGTTTCTTTTCTTTCTTCTTTTTATTTTTTGTTGTTTTGTCATTATTTCCTTTTCCTTTTTTTTTGTCACCCTTACTTATCTTTCACGCTTGTACTTCTGATCCTTGTACTGATTCCAAAAGAGGGATATGAAAGAAAATCAATAAGGCTCAAAGGGGGCAACAAAGGATAAAGTGTTTAGATAGCAGAACAAAATGCCTTCGTCATTCCAATCTCCAAAACATGCCGAGTACAAACAAATACAAAGGAAATCACAGAAAATCATACATAATATCTCTTGACCGCATCGAAATTAATGGCCATTTCTACACATTTGCCTTCTATATTTGTTAAATACAAAGCACCATTGGACAACACTCTCGTCACGATGAACGCCCCCTGTCAATTTGGGGCGAACTTGCCTTTGGCCTCAACCTGATGTGGAAGAATACGTCTCAACACTAGCTGACCCACTTCGAACTTTCGTGGACGCACCTTCTTGTTATATGCTCTTGCCATTCTCCGCTGATACAACTGGCCATGCCATACTTCCGCTAATTTATTCTCATCAATCAGACTTAATTACTCTGATCGGGTTTTGACCCTCTCATCATCATCAATCTGCGCTTTATCATCAAGCTCTATTTTGGATTCTCAGGATTAAATTGTCTTTCGAAACTTAGCCGAAGATTCCTCATACATGTCATGTCATTGAAACCAGCATAAAAAGAACTGTATAAGGAAGAAAAGAAAAAGCAAAAAATAAAACTATCAGGAATGAAGCAGAAGGGAAATTGCATTTCATTGAAATTAAAGATAACAAGGTTTAACACATCCAAACGGACGGAACATAGAATCTGAATTACAACCCTCGAATAATCCAGATAAAAGAAAAATCAAATATGACTACTAAAACTCCCTCCGAGTAGGAAGAGGAGTAGCTTCCCAATTGTTGATCTTTTGCACTGGGCCCCACAAATTGCACATCCGCCTTGCTGGAACCCTCTCCAGCTTCCAGCATATTCACATCGTTGAACAACCTCTCAAATCCCTTATCCAAATCTCCATCAACATCAATCAATGAACTGGGAACCATTGATACTGGGCGCTTTCTGGCACTAGGCCTGACAAATGATCTTAACAACTGCGGGATAGGCTTTGGAAGGACCCACGCCCTCTGCTTCAACTTTTTGGCTCTTCTTACATCCACGGTTGTGGGCTTAAATCCCAAACCAAAGGTATCCAAGTTTTTGAGAACAGACACTGGTTGTACGATGCCTTGTAGAGAAGCACCCAAACCCTTGCCAGGTACGAAGCCATTCTTCAACATCTCCGAGGCTACCATGACTGATGAGGCCGTTACTTTAGGAACCGGAATGCTTTTCCCCTCTGGGATCTTCTTAACTGATACTGTGTCAAAGACCTGATAGACCCACGTACCCTTGTCGTCTTCAACTTCGATGAAAAGTACAATGGCATCACTCAGGGCACACAGATTATCCTTATCGTGCACCATAATATCATGTCTGTCCCATTCAAATTTAACCATTTGGTGCAGGGTAGACAGCATTGCCTTGGCGGCATGAATCTAGGGTCGACCCAGCAAAAGATTATAAGAAACTGCGATATCCAGAACTTGGAATTACATAGTAAATTCAACTGGCTCTATTGTCAGCTCCAGCACTATGTCCCTGACTGAATCTTTCCCTCTGCCGTCGAACCCCCCGAACGCAGATACTATTCTTGTGAATTCTTTCATTGTCCACTTTCGATTTGTCCAGGGTAGATAGAGGGCAAATATTTGCGCTATTATCGATTAGTACCCGGGTAACCACGAATCTTCGCACTTCACCATAAGATAATGGGCTCTATTATGCTCAGTACCCTCCATGGGCAATTCATCATCAGAAAAAGTGACTATGTTTACCTCAAAAATCTTATTTGCTATCTTTTCCAGATGGTTTACAGAGATCTTGTCATGAACGTGGGCCTCGTTCAAGATTTTCATCAACGCCCGGCGGTGCTCGTCTGAATGGATTAACAATGAGAGAAATGAGATCTGAGCAGGGGTCTTCCTCAACTACTCTAGAATAGAATAGTCCTGCACTTTCATCTTCCTCAAGAACTCTTCTACTTCTTCTTCGGTCACCGCTTTCTTCACTAACACTGGGTTATCTTTGGAGGTTTTGGCTTTTCTTAACTCCTCGGGGGCAAAGCATCTCCCCGAGCGAGTCATACCATGGGTCACACAAACTTCTTCTTTAACCCTGTCCCTTTGTAAGTCACTGTCATTCGGCCATAATTCCAAGGAACGGCCTTGCTGTTGACTATTGGTAGCTGAGTCACTGGTTTGATAATAACAGGCTCTGTGCGAGCACCTTCAACGTTTACAACGGGCTTGTTTGCTATCCCTGGTACCACCTTTTTTGTTGTTCCCTGTTTTACTGCAACCCCACTTGAGGTCTCTTTCTCAATTACCACAATCAGTTTACTGTCTGTTCCTTTCACCTCGATCAACGACTTCCCGCTAGTTGATTTTTTACTCGGCCTGTCTTCACTGGACCTGATCATCATTACAGTCTGTGAGGGCATCTTCGGCTCTCCTTTTTTATGCATTATCTCAATCATATTGGTCTCATGATGGGCCGGCAATAGATTCTGCTTGATATTGGGCGCTTCCGGGGCTTGAACTTCGATCTGATGGGTATCAATGAGCTATTAAATAGTTGTTTTCAATTTCCAGCATTTCTCTGTGTCATGCCCCGGAGCCCCTGAACAATATTCACAACTCACCGAGTGGTCAAGATTTCTCGGAGGGGAGTTTGACAGCTTAGGCTCAATCGGATTCAACATACCCAACTGTCCCAACCTGTGGAATAGACTGGTATATGATTCTCCCAATGGAGTGAAAGTCTTTTGCTTCTGCAACCTCTCATTCTTGAAGGATTTGTTTGGTTGGAAACCTGTTCCAGGAGGATTTTTGTAGGCTCTTGGGGGGTGGATAGGTATTTTGTGGAGCTGAGTAGGTATTATGTGGGGTTGGCGCACGCCATTGTGCGTGGGCAGGAGGTTGAGTGTATATTTGAGCATGGTGGACAGAGAAGTGGGGATCTGGTAGTGGGTAGTAGTATTGTGGTGGGATTTATGGAATGTGGGGGTAAGTTTGGGGGTGGGGTCGAGGCTGGTTATAGTAAGGTGATGGGCCCCAGGACCAAGCTCTTGACTCAATTGTTGCAACGTCCTATTTCTTCTTCTTTTCCAATACACCTCCAGTGTCGCTTTGAATGGCCTGGATGGTCGCCTTGATTGCTGAATAGCTAATGATTTTGTTGGATTTGAGTCCTTCCTCTACCATGCTTCCCATTTTTACCACTTCATTAAAGGATTTCCCTACTGCTACACCAAGTGACCGAAATAAGTGGGCTCTAAGGCCTACGAGAAGTAATCAACCATTTCACTCTCTTGCATCGGAGGGTCAACCCTCGCTGCTTGCTCTATCCAACGGAATCCATATTCTCTAATACTCTCACCGGGCTTTTTCTCAATCTTGGTCAATGACAGGCGATCCGGAATAATTTCAAGATTATACTGAAAATGGCAGGCAAATGCTTGGGCTAGATCGTTCCAAGTGTACCACCGACCATGATCTTGTCGGGTGTACCATTCCAAAGTTGAGCCACTTAAACTTTGACTGAAATATGCCATCATTAATTCATCTCTCCCTCCTGCTCCTCTCATCTTGCTACAAAAACCTCTCAGATGTGCCACTAGATCACCATGCCTGTCGTACAAGTCAAATTTGGGCATCTTAAACCCTGCTGGTAGTTGAACATCTGGGAACAAACATAGGTCCTTATACGCCACACTTACTTGACCACCTAGCCCCTGCATATTCCTGAAAGATTGCTCCCAGCTCTCGACTTTCCTAATCATCTCCTCCTGCTCAGGATTCTTAGGAGGCTTCTCAGTTTCTGCCGAGAGATCAAAATGAGGAGTGTAAGAACATGGTTCTGGCACTTTGAAGGTAGGTTCTGGCGCTTTAAAGGTAGGTTCTGGGGGTAATAATGGTTGTCGTGAGTCTAGAACAGAGGCTCACTGAAGATCGGTGTAATGTAGCAGGTGGAGGCGCCACAAAAACAAGAGTGGTTGGTGGAAGAGGATATGGGACTTGTTTGGGTTGTGGAGCTAGTGGTGTTTGGGAAATGGTTCTATAGCATTATTGGTAGGTGGGAAAGTCTGGAGATGAATTAACAGTAGGAGGCTCCTGAGGTTGAGCCAACGGTAGGATATAGGCAGGGTTAGCAGGATAAACCGGTGGTGGATGCCCCTTTGACCAGGCCTGGTACATTTCAGCCATTTGTTGCTTTAACTTATGCATCTCTTCTTTCATCGCATTAACATCCAATTCATCCACCTCTCTTGACATATCGACAACACTCGCCTCTAGTTCTTGGTTGGCCATGTTCAGTTTGTCCTTAGACCTGGTGTTGTAGGAGTGAGGTGCCAGAATGCCAATCAACTAACCACCTGCCCGAACTTAATACATCAACAACAACTTGGTTAATGGTTAGGGCTTTAACAGATTGGTAACCGCACCTTTTGGGGCATGAATGCACCTAAGCACTTAACCATTTCTATTATGCCTTTGATCGTCCGCATACGTCATCCCAGTTTTTCCTTATGTCCATTTGCAACTTCTGTTTTTTTCTTTTCTTTTCCCTCTTTTCTTTTCTCATTCTTGCCTTTGTTTTCTCTTTGTCTTTATCCTCTCATTCCTCCCTCTTGTTTTGCCATTGTTTCTTTCTCTCGGTTTTTTATTTTCTCTCTTTTTCTTTGCTTTTCCTCTCTTGTTTTTACTCTTATTTTTTCTTCTTTTCATTTGGTTACGGTCGAATCCTATGGAGATTGCCTACGTATCATGACCCCGCATGAATCAGACCAAGCGTAGTTCTTGGGGATATAAATAAATAACAAAAATATTTTGGGATTTTCAATTTTTCATAAAAACAAATACTTTGATTATAATGACTCAAAAACTCACAAACTCAAAAGAAACTAACAAATTCTGAAAAGATGGAAATACAGACTCAAAAGGAACTAACGGACTCAAAAAATAACTAACAGACTTGAAAAAAAGAACTAACAGGCTCAAAACAGACTTCAACAGCAGGAAAGTACAGACTCAAGCAAAGATCATGAATACATTAATGCCTCAAAAACTCCTGGGGCCCGCGGGGCATCATTCGGCCTCGCCGCGGGCCTATATGCAAGATCCCCTTGGAGCCTCTATAAATCACTCATGATTTGTCGGACGAATGTCATCACCGCCGCAAAGAAAGTAGTACGGGTTGTCACACCTCTTTTTTCACGATGCTTTAACATACTCCGGCAAAAGGGAATATTTATATAAGCGTAAAAAGAGT
>MU729906.1:5652-54329 GCA_026770625.1 Nicotiana glauca
AGGACTAATTTTGACGGAAAAGAAATGCGAATTTTTATGCACATGCGAAATTTTTTTATGCTTTCTTTTGAATACGTGGGTTGAACCCGATGGAGGTTGCCTACGTAGTTCGGGCAAGGAAAATAGGCTAGATTTTAAAAACAACACTCTTTGCTTTTCCTAATTTTTTTTTTCGCATAACTAAAAACACACTTTTATTTTTTCTTCATTTTCTCAAAGTTTAAGTAAGTTTTGACGCTACTCGGGAAATAAAACAAATTTCAGTCGTGGGAGAGACTGTTGCGGTAGGAAGACACAGCTTTGGGGCTACCGCTACTGTTCCGAGTGGCCCATCGATATCTCGATCGGCCCGTACCCCATCTCCGGCTAATGAGAGGTTGAAGGGCGTAATGGTGGAGGATTATGAATTCGACTCTGACATCGACCCTGAGGACATGAGGATGTTTGAGGAAGTCTTTACCAGGATTGATGTAAGGGCGGAAAGCCTTTCCCACATACTCAAAATCCCATTGGATTTTAACTTGTTGGAGCATACGGTGGATTTGGTGTCTCAGTTCAACCTTCTGTGCTCTGCCGCTAAAAGCAAATCTCTTCGGGAGATCAATGATTCTGGTTTGTCACGTAGTGTGGCCGCGATGGCCCTAATGGTGAATTCCTTTTTGTTGTTTTCTTTGTTTTGTTCACTTCACCTTTACTGACTCTTTCTCTCTTCTTTTTTTAGAATTACATGTTGGAGATCGAGAGTGCTTGTAGGGCAAATATGCTAGCCCAGATTTTTCTAAAAATGGCCAAGAAGTATTGGCGGTATCGCAATAGGTGCTGTGAGATGCACGAGCATCTTAGGGCGGGCGCTAGTACCCAATCTATCAAGGAGGAGTTATAGAAAAAAGATGAGAAGCCGATATGGTCTATTCGCAGATGTAGCGAGCTCGAGGAGCTACTTAACGCCAAATGCGAAGATCTCGAGGTGGGCAAAGGGGTTGCAGTGGAGTGCGAGGACCTTCAGCTAAGGTGCTGTCTTTACGAGCTGAGCTTGAGCAAAATCCTACTAGAGCCGCCGATCTGAGTGCAGAATGGACGGAGAAGGTGTCAGAGCTAGAAAAGAAGTGACCGAGTTAGAGAGAGCCGAGGGGGATCGAGTGTCAGCTTTGGCGAGGGCGGCGGCGCTAGAAGACACTATCCGCATCCTCAGGTCTAAGCAGAAATCTGAGAGGTCGACAACTACACTAAGGGAGGCGCGGCTCGAGGAGCGGATTGGTGAACTTGATTCGGATACTTCAAGCATGGGGGACCGAGTTAAGGCTCTTGAGGCCGAGAAGGCGTAGCTCTTGGCTCAGGCTTCCCTCAAGAAACTGCCTCTGCTACTGTTCCTCGTCGTCTGTAGGAGCTATGGGTCCATGCTGAGGCCCAACGAGATATATACAAGGATTTGTGGGAGGCGGGGAGCGTTTCTAAGGCCGCTTTAGAAAATGCTCGGGCGAAGGCACGCGAGGCTTGTCTTGCCTGCGGTTACGACTCTGCGACATCGGAGGCCGGTGAGGGTGCTGAGATTGAAGATGAGCTTCCTTCTGATGACGAAGATGCTGGGGAGAAAAGCGGTGGGGACGATTCCGAGTGAAATTTTTTTTGCAGTTTTTGTACTTAGTTTTTTTCTGTTCTTTCGTTGTTTGTTTTCTTCTTTTTCTTGGGGGCCTGCTTTTGGCCTTTTGTAAGGCGCAGTTGTTGTGCATGTTCATCTTCTGAATAAAATAGTTGTTTTGCCTTTGGTTACATATCTTGTGGCTTTCTTTTTTCTTTGGAGAATATCTTTAGATTCCCCCATGATGAGTCCCTGATTTTTACTTGGGAATTCGAATGCATTTTTATTTCACTTGATTCGAGCTAGATCGAAGTCAGACTTGCCACCTTGGGTGAAGTCAGTTTTGACTTGCAAATTCGAGCGAGGTCGGAGTCTGACTTGCCAACTTAGACGAAGTCAATTTAACTTGTAAATTCGAGTGAGGTCGAAGTATGACTTGCCAACTTGGACAAAGCTAGTTTTGATTTGTAAATTCGAGCGAGGTCAAAATCTGACCTCCCAACTTGGGAGAAGTCAGTTTGACTTGTAAATTCAGGCGAAGTCGTATATTACTTCAGCTTGGCAATGGCCATGGGCCGTAGGGCGTTAATTCGAGTGAAGTCGAATTACGACCTATTATGACTTCAACGAGGTCAAAGTTTACTCACTCGGCAACGACTAGGGGTCGTAAGGGTGCAAATTCGAGCAAAGTTGAATTGTGACCCATTATGAATTCAAGCGAGGTCGAATTTCACTTCCACTTGGTGATAGCCGGGGGCCGTAAGGATGTAAATTCGAGTGAGGTCAAATTTTATTTTCTCTTGGAAATGACCGGGAGCCGTAAGGGTGCGAATTTGAGTGAAGTCGAATTATGACCCGTTATGAGTTCGATGAGGTCGAATTTTACTTCCACTTGGCGATAGCCAGGAGCCGTAAAGGTATAAATTTGAGCGAGGTTGGAATGTGACCCATTATGAATTCGAACGACGTGCCAGTTTGGTGGATTGGTAAGGATGTCGCATGCAGCCTTGCTTTTATTGAAGAGCATTACTCGTTGTTGTATCGCTTATGCATGCGTCATTATGAGTCCCAGTTTATTTATTCTTACTTTCATTGGAGAATATTATACGTTGTTGCATAGTTTGTATGTGTCGGTGGAGTCCCAATTTATCTAGTCCCTCCATTGCTCGGCGTGGAGAGGCTGTTGACGGGACGGGCGATGAACTTATTGCTTGGGCTACTGGGCATCCTGGGACTTCATCAATTCAAACGACGTTCGGATGTGATTCGTAATATTTAGTCGGCTGAATTGGTGTAGGATTGTCATGGCGAGCATACGTGTGAGCTTTTCGAGCTCATGTTTTGCTTGTGTTGGAGAGGCTATACGTTCCATGGGCTTGCTGCTCGGTCTCAAGTTATGGAGATTGTTTCTTAATAATATCGGCTTATTCTGAGCTGTTTTTGTTATTTGTAATATGGTATGGCGCGGAGGGTTTTGCTTGGTGCGTTCGGTGGAATTTGTTCCTTGTTCACGTACTTGTGAGAATGCTCACGTTCCTATCCCAATCCAAAAAAGAAGAAATGACAAGTTAAATCCAAACAAAATTGCCTGTTACCTTGAACCCGGTAGTCGACGAGGGGGGAAGGGCGCTGTAAGGCGACCCGTTTCATCCCGTACTCGAATGTCGGTTTCAAATTTGGCAGCCCCGTGTTTGGCTTCGCCGTTAGTCATGTCTAGGCTTCTTATGGGCTGAACTTACCTTACCCGTTGGGATCTAGAGCTCGAGTCCCGATCCAATCCCGTCCGATGTGCGCAAACAATAAGGGAAACATGTTATACTTTGTACATAAATTACACTACGAGCACAGGTACAAAAATAAAGCAGGATAAGTCGGTTATTTCAAAGAATCATACAGTAGGCTATCGTCCTTTCCTAAGAGGTGAAAGTATATATCGGCATATAACGTTAATACGGCAAATAGGATTATGGACGTGCTAAGTGCGTAGTGGCCATAATCCCACTTTGAGTACTTATACGACATGCCAAACCCATCGCTACAAGCGAGGCATGGGTTTCGCATAGATATCAGACATAATTTATATTCATGTAGAGATCTAACATCAGACATAATTTCTATTCATGTAGAGATCTAACCCTGATTGGTTTGGTTATTTTAAAAGCTTGCCTACAACTTTCTCAAGTTGGTGTTTATACTGAGAGGGTGAGGCTACGACAACCAGGAACTGAAACTGTGGCTGGCTTTAAATCTAGAGGGAACTAAGATTTTGGCTAGAAAATCCTCACAGATAGCACCAAATTGTTTGACCAAAAAGTATTAAGCTTTTTGTTAGACTAATTAATAAAAAAATAGAGGATAAATCCTATCCAAGGATAATTAATTCTAGATCAAGGCACATTGAATAAGAGAATAAGATATATCAAGCTCATGAACTTTTAAGATTTTTAAAACGATATCGAACATAAATGACATGCTTACATTCTTGATATATTATTCTGTAATGTAAGAATAAAGAAGGAAAAGAAGGAATGCCATTAACAGATGTGGAATCTATCTTTATTGATTCAAGAAAGATAATTATAAAGTTTGACGCCAAGATACGAAACTTCTCTTGTTTTTCTCCCGCAGCCTTCTCCGGTTCTTCTGCCTCTTTTTCCTGAAGGAGAGAAGCCCTCTTTCTTCTTTTCTTCCCCCTATATATATAGTAAGTATTCCCTTTTATCCAACGGTTCTTAGCCAGAATACCTTAATCTGTTGATTGTACGTTGGGTCGTTCTCCTTAAATGTCACGACATATGCTTCGTCGTACAAGCTTTCTGATAGTTCGATCCCGGTAGCGGCCGAGATACTCGTTGTTATGATGTCTTATCAATACGACCACGGCTTAGTTAACCCCTCGCCATTCCTTTTAATGTTGATCCACATGTGGTCAGATTTCGACCCATACATTTACTAATTGCAATATATCAAACTAGATATTCTACAAAGAAATAATCCTTGTATTAGTAATCCCCACGAACATAAGAAATTTCTATCAATTGTTTACTTCTTAACATAATACTTCTTTTAGCTCAGCGTACTATCACATATCTAACCGCAACTAGTAACATAGTGCAAATTTGAACCATTTGGAAAAATTTAGGGACAAAATTGTACCTTTGCCATTTTACACAATAGATTCGATTAATTAGCCAAAACGATGATCGGAAGTATCCTACTTCTGGCACCGGTGCCGCTGCCCATTCACCGGATAAGCCTCTGGAACCGCCACTCACAGCCAGGTAGTCCTCGGTGCTCTCTAAGCAAACAAGGCCACCGCTTTATCTCCACCCTTATCGCCACCAACTCCGACGATATATCCGCTACTCACCGGTTGCTACGCAAATTCGTCGCCTCATCGTCCAAACACGTAGCTCTCAGTACTCTATCTCACCTTCTATCTCCTACTACCTCTCACATTCGCCTTTCTTCTCTTGCCCTCCCGGTACGTCTCTCTCTTATCATCTATTTCAGTTTGTCCTTCTCATTGATTAAGCTAAGAATGATTCACTGCCAAGCGAAATGTTTATCTGCAGTTGTAGTATTTTGTATTTCAATGTTTAAATTCTATGCCAGATGGTGTAAAAAATACTTACACAATCAGATAGCTAATTAGGTAATTAAAGTATAATTTAAGCTATATATACTGTCAGTTTAAGTAAAAACTGCACTATGAGGTCATTTTTACCTGTTGTAGAAGGCATAGACTTATATATAGATATTCTTTGGATGAAGTGAGAGTAAAAGTTCTTTTACCTTGACACTGTATATAACTTAAACTCTTACACAAAAATCTCTCGATAAGTATTAATTAGGAATTTGGTAAAAATGATGACTAACCTGCTATTTCAGGTTACAATTCACTGATAGTGTAAAATAATCTTCATTGTCAGTGCATAAAATTTAAATCTATTCCAATTTCCTACTTAATTTTAATACAGTTAGTCTTATTGAATGCAAGGCAAAATGTCTATTTGCAGTTGTATTTGGAAATCAGTGAAGCGTCATGGTTTGATTGGAATTCGAAACTAGTGGCTGACTTGGTTGCATTGCTTTACAAGCTAGAGAGATATGATGAAGCTGAAACCCTAGTTACTGAAACAGTTTCTAAATTGGGAAGCCGAGAACGAGATTTGTGTAGTTTCTACTCTCAGTTGATTCATTCACTATCTAAGCAAAAATCAGAGAGAGGAGTTTGGGTTTTTCTTACAAAATTGAAGCAGGTTCTCTTGTGTTCGTCGTCTGTTTATTTGAAGCAACAAGGGTACGCCTCGATGGTGGATGCATTTTGTTCTATTGGATTACCGCGTGAATCTGAGGAATTGATGGAAGAGATGAAGGAATTAGGATTGAAATTATCAAAGTTTGAATTTAGAGCTCTAGTTTATTCTTATGGGAAATCAGGATGCTTTAGTGATATGAAAAGGATTGTAGATCAAATGGATGGTATGGGACTTCAATTAGATACAGTTGGTGTGAATATGGTGCTTAATTCATTTGGATCTCAGTACGAGCTTTCAGAAATGGTGTTGTGGCTCCAAAAAATGAAAGCTTCAGATATTCCTTTTTCTATCAGGACTTACAATTCAGTGTTGAATTCATGCCCCAGAATTAGTCATTTGCTGCAAGATCCGAAGAGTCTCCCTCTTTCCCTGGAAGAGTTAATGCGCAGTTTGAATGAGAACGAAGCTGGTTTGGTGAAGATACTGGTTGGATCATCAGTTCTGGAGGAAACAATGCAGTGGAACCCTTCAGAGTTGAAGCTGGACTTGCATGGGATGCATTTGAGCTCTGCTTATGTGGTCATATTGCAATGGTTTCATCAGCTTCAATGCAAGCTTGTTGCTGAAAATCGCGTTCTTCCTGCTGAAATCACAGTGGTATGTGGAGCGGGAAAACACAGTGTTGTTAGAGGAGAATCCCCTGTGAAAGGGTTGATCAAGGAGGTACTGCTACGGGTGGGATGTCCACTCAGGATTGATAGGAAGAACATTGGATGTTTCATTGGTAAAGGAAAAAATTTCATGGAGTGGTTATCAAGTTACAATGCCACTTATACATGAAAGGGTATCCCAACAGCGATAGGTCTACAAGTTGAATCAAGAAAGATGTTACCACAACGGATTACTACAGGAAGCTGAAGATGTTCAAGACACGATCACCTGATATCCTCAAATGTGCATTTTGCTGTTATAATCAGTGAGATAGCTGATAAGAGAAAGGTAAATCATTAATTGTTGCGGCATGTAGCTTTTTGTTGAACGATCATCTTCATCTATTGAAGCATCTAATATTTTGCTGCATATTGCGAGCTGCTCAAGCATTTAATATTTGGTTATTGGCCTAATTACCCGTTTTTTCACATTGGCAAAACTCCTGCAAAGAAGTCGGAGAAACAAATCGAGCTGCATCAGCAGTTCAGAAGTAAGCAATGACAGCGATTTGCATCCAAACTGAAGTGGAGAAACAAATCATAGCAAGATTTCCTGTTTAAGAAATATATGAATTTATTACTCTTGCAGGGTTTATGAGCAAAATCTTAAAGATCACGAGGTCCTTGTTGGGTGGATTATTCATAATAGAGGAGGACAAACATGACGGCAAAACCGATTTGTAGCATAGATTGCTCATACCTAACCAATCACACCAACGTTTACTGCTCCGTGGAAAAAAAACGGTGGGTTGCAAACACATTGTCATTTTTGTCTCGTGATGGTATCCAAAAAACTCAGCAATCATTCAACATCCCCCGTTGTGCAAGATTGGCGAGACCATCCGTGGGCCGAGGAGTGGAGTAATAGTCAGAGGAATATCTGTAAGTTCTTCTGTTCAAGAAGCAGGACCCTAACCAACAAGTAAGACAACGAATTTGCGCACTGCAAGATTCAATGATGGTGTAGCTCCAACACGAACAATTCTGTACAACCGTGCTTCAATATTTCTGATTGCCGCAGATTTTAAGCAAGTCCAGCACAGAAGTTATGTCCATTATTTTATCCTTGGTATGATAGTTATATTAGATCAATGATCACCAGGTGGAGAGAATCTCTTTACTAAAAGAATTTAGGCAACTGAATGTAATTCACTCTACTAAACAACTTCCTTCTTGCGAAGGCAATATTCATTCAAGAAGATTTGCTAGCTTACTGCTAATTAAAAGAATTCTCACTTCAAGGTAATGTACCAAAAGCTGGCTCCTACCATTACAAGAAAATGTTGCTCTATTTTAGCCTTGTCATTAGGTCTGTTCAAAAATATTACACGATCCTCCAATATGACAATCCTACTTGATCCAATCCATTCCTAACTGCACGTTGTTTAGTAGGCAGGGATAGGTGTGCGATCCTCGGTAGCATATAGAGATGCACTTGTCACTTTTGGCTCAAATTCTTTTATGTAGTTGCATAATTTTAAAAAAAAATAGTAATATATATTTATGCTAATTTTACCTTGATCGTCACGAAATGGATGAAAGTGGGTACTTTGTAGTTTGTACCTAATTCCTTGATCTGCCTACTGTTAGAAGGGAAAAACTTCTAATTATAATAACATTCTCTACTTTTAAAAGTGGAAAACAACTTATGCCGAGGCCATCCAGGGCAACACCAAAAACCCTGTGGCATAATGTCCTATACTAATAAAAGAACACCAAAAGTGAAGCTCTCGCCTTTGGAAGTTGGAGCATCTGCAAGCCAATTCCGATGAGATTTTCTTGCTTAGTTCCCAGCAGTAGGCCAAGTTGAGGGAACCCTGTTGGAGGTAATGGGAGGCATACCGCGGACATTGATGTCAATGGGATACAGTCGATATTCAATGTCTAGCTCTTTGAAAACCTTAACCATCTCCTCAATCAATTGAGCTCTTCTGAGCCACTTTTCTCCCATATCCTGATGGTTCATTCTATGTCTGATCCATACAGACATTTTCAACCTGTTTAGGTCTTCCAGGTTCATCAGTACAACTGTAGGAGAGGGATACCAGTGGTCCTTCTTGCTCTCAATATAACTGCAATAGCAAGTCACAAATATTATGTCCAGTCATACCTCAATATCATCTAATTTTCACTATTATACGAATTCGTTTAACTAATAAAACTTTTATTTAATGGTGTTAGGGCTAGATTGTGCGCGCCTCAATTATCCACCCGGTATTTGCTACCCCACTTCAGTGCGTCTATTGGATAACTTTGCCTACCAAGACAAAGTTACCAATACATGTACTGGTGGAAGATAGCAGGTACTTGGTGGAATAGTCAAAGTGTGCTCAAGCTGATCCGGACACCATTTACATTAAAAGAAACAAAAAAAAAATAGTTTGTCATCAGCTTTCTTAGTTTACATTCCTGATTTTATTTTTTTTTTCCCTTTTATTCCTAGGTGGATATACACATGAAAACATTAAAAAAGGAAAGAAAGGGGGATCCATCTACAGTCCAATCAAACATCCTTTTCGGGACATTTATGTCATGAAATTCATATGCAGCTGGTGCGTTCTTTCTTTTGAATTGTGTTACACTAATGTCTTTTGTCATTTAAATATGTATGTAAAGTTTTCTATACACTTGTTGCAAAGCATTCACAGAGGTAGTAAAAGATTATATTGAATGACAAGAGCAAATATATACCAGGTTATTCTTTGTTTCACAGCAGCAATTTTCTCTGCTGGTGTAGCAATGTGGACAGTAAAATCAATCGAGTCTCCCATATCAGGACTACGGTAGTAATTGCCAATAGGTCGAGTCGAAAGAGTACTATTTGGATACATTATCTTTTGGTTGTCGAATCTCAAAAAGACTGTAGTTAAAATGTTCATCTCTTCAACAATCATCTGAAACAAAAAAAATTATACATATCAGGCCTTGCTAAACACATAACTACGCTAAAAAGCAGTACTAGATTGTTTTAAAAAGAAATGGCACCTGTCTATATTTGGAAGACCTTTATATTTAAAATTTCCGTTTTACCCTTAATGGCATTGCTCTTATAGCCAAACAAATATAATGAAATGTTTAATACCACAAGTTCTAAGATTACTCTTGTAATGTGAATAAACTTAAATTCTGTGTTCAGTCAAAGACCAATATAAAAGATGAAACAGATGAAGTATTATGTTTGAATAGAAAGGAATGAACAAATAGAGACATAATAAAAAGGAAAAAGGATGTAGAAAGTATGCTATATACCTGAACTCCATCAACTTCACAACGGTCGCCCACGTCAAATGGATGCATCACAAATAAGAAGATGATGGATTCAAATATGGTTTTGCAAGTGTTTCCAAAAACAAATGCCACAACAACAACCTGAGAGCTGACGAAGAGCAAGAACTTGCTGGTCGCGATCCCTAAAATTACAAGGCAGATGACCAGAATGATGATGCTAACTAAAACATTCACCATCTGATGAAGTTTGTTCACTGCTGTTTTCGTGTCATTTAGCGTCAATGCAAGTGCCCTTCGCTCTCTAAATGCATTCACCTGCAGAAATTCAAGGATAGTCGTCTGATATCATGGACATAGACAACTATTGATAGAGTGTTGGAATTTAAATTAGGCTAGCTACCACTTTATTGTAAATGGAAGAAGAGACTAGCACAATTCAAAAGAAGAAAATTATGAGCAGAAAGCAATAGTTATTGCATAATATGCATTTCTTACCACCCAGCTCTTGAGTGATGCTCTACTGATCTTTTCTCTGTCTGGTGATCCTTCCACAAGATTCATAGTCTTCAAAGCCTCTTCTTCTCGCAAGAAACACCTCAAGTCGTCCAGGTAGATGAATCTGTCCGAAGAACAAAGTTTTAGACTACTAAATTTACTGAAAATGATATGACCATGTGACTGCCATCTAAGTAGTATATGATTATTTGTGACATGAGTAATAAGTGTACCACAAGATAGAATAAATCAGCTGATTTGTATTCAGCAAAAAATATGGAAAGGTGTTATTGATCAGAACAGTAAGGGCTCATTTGGTACGAGGGATAAGGACTAACTAGTCCCGGGATTAAATTTGAGATAGGTTTATCTCACGTTTGGTTGGGATAAAATCGAAGTATAACTAACTAATCCCGGGATTGTAGTGTTATTTTTGTTAGTTGCTATGTTTTAGGACTGCAGTTTAGCTTTGAATAGTAGCAGTTACTTTGACTGCAGTTACTTAGTTTAAATTCTGCAGTTATTATTTTCCCAGTATCTTTGTTAGTTTTTTTTTAAGTAGATCATGTGATGATATTCAGGACCATGAAGTTAGTAGTTAAGTTTTTCTTATAAATTATAACTCAGATAACAATGAAAAGAATCCTTGTTCTGTATTAGTCTTATGCTCTCTCTTTTCATATTTCTTCTATGTTCTTCGTTCCTTTAATATTCTGCTCTTTCATTAATCACAAACATTCACTTGTTTTCTGGTTTGTTGATTAAAGTTAACAACAATTTTTATCCCTACAGGAGGGTGGGATAACAATCCTGGGTTATCTTGTTTCCCAACCAAACGACCTCTAAGTTACAAGAATAAAAGTCAAATTACGCCAGGTCACAAAACCAAAGCATACACTATACAATTTACAAAAGGGAAGCCTGGTGCATGAAGCATCCCGCATTCGTGCAGGGTCCTTTGAAGGGCCGCACCCAAGGGGTGTGATGTAGGCAGCCTACCTTAACTAAGCATTAGTGACTGATTTCATGGCTCGAACCCGTAACCTATAGGTTACACAAATACAACTTTACCGTTGTTCCAAGGGTTCCCGTCATACGTTGTACAGTAATTCCAAAATTGGGAATCATTTTAGGGGCTGTTAAATTTTATTATTGCCAAAAACTAGGTATTTAACAAGAATCAAACGTGAAGGGTCAGAATATGATGAAAATTACATATATCTTTTTTCCTATTGTCTTCCATTATGTTATTTGTATTAGCATAAAAGGGGGATCAATGCAACCTCAGATTTGGACTAATATGTCTGACTGACTGAGTGTTTATGAAATTACTTACTTGGATCGAGGCTTGGCAACGTTTCGGAATATCTTCCTGGCTGCAACTTTGGCCTCATATTCACTTCTAATCTGTGTCGTAGACTCATCCTCTTGTTTGGTATCCAATATTTGCTCATCCAGCGTAGATATTACCCCATACCTTACTATTTTAATCAATCTCTTCATATTCCAAGCTGAAATATTCTTGGGGTTCAACTTATGCAAATGATCAATTGATATCCCTTGGTTCTGCTCATCTGGATTTTTTGACAAGGGACCAGAAATACCAGATATCGAAATGCTTACTGTTCTTGATGGTTTTGGTGTTGGCGTTTGTCCACCATTAACACTTACGCCCTTATTACTACTGTATTGAGGAGCAATTGGGGGCCTAAGTTCTGCTGGTAACTGTGCCCCTGCAATATTCTGCAGCTTCCAAACTTCGGCCAATGTTCTGTCCTCTTCTACTTGAGATCGATGAATTTCGATCAAAGGTGGTCCTGATAGTGTCTCAATCACATATTGATTGAACAACGATTCTTGAATGCGATCAAAGAAAGTGCTAACATGAAATGAAGATGCTAGCACTTTAACCATTAGAGTTTTCACCAACCATAACATTGTCCCAATTAGCATACATATCATCAATTTATTAATATACCCTAAAAACTTATTATTCTCATCAACTTTCTTGTCAAACATGAAGTGCCACGCAATTAATACTAGGCCTAACCAAAGACAATTCTGAACAGGCTTTCTAACACCATAAACAAAATATAATACCCTTTTTCGCAACAGAAAATTCCTCTCAATGAAGAACACAACTAACCGAATCACCCAACCGGATAACAATCTCCCACATATTAATACAAGAACCAAAACCTCCCATTTCCACAAATGAAGTCCCCTGAATTCTTTCCTCTTCAATAAAGGGATAGCAAGTGTGCATATTAAAGCTGTCACAATAATAACAAGACTTAACCATTGCAACAGAGTCCAACAATCAACTTTGTCCTTTTTAAATTCATCCGGAAGATCTTCATCGAATAATGGATCATCCTCTTCCTCCTCTGCTGGCTTTAGCATCCCAGAAGCTCTTCCTAACAATCCAGATCTTATTTGACCTGATTTTCCAATTTTTCCTGATCTCCTCTCAGGTATCTCGGGCGGGTCAATTAGTCTTGATTTTGTCTTTGCTCTTCCTAACACGCTCGCTCTTCTCTGAAACGAAGTGCACCTTAGTACCTGATCACTATCACCAGCATTGGTTTTAGGAGTGTAGTACGTATTGTTGCTGTTATTACTATCATCTGTAGGATTATTAATGTTCATCGTCCTTCTTCGGCTAAGATACTTTGGTTCATCGGGTGTTGCATCGCTAGTTTCACCTTCATCAGTCGAGCAACATTCATTGTCATTATAAGCTTGGTCAGGCTCGATGTCAACCACGTTACTAGGTGGTGACGGAGCCTGAAATGAAACTCTTAGATCCTTTGACGTCGTATAACGATGATTATTTATGTTGTTATTCATGTTATTGCCAACAGATGGAAAATTTAGTGGACTGGATCCAGCAGCGCTATCATTATCAGGTTTTGGATGATTCCTCAGCTCATCCATTTCCAAATCCATGTCCAATGTCATTTCACAACCAACAGCTCTCTGTTTATTCAAGAACTGTCCGATTAATTTCGAGGGTGGATCTTCAGGCATGTCCTTAATGCCACGTTGGATAGTCGCGCCATTGTTTTGAGGCCCGCTATTCATCATATCTTCTCTCCAAAATTCATAACTCGGCTCATGCCATAACATGTTACGTTCATTTCCATCCCGAGTGGTCATTTTCTCTCCACCATCAATCTTGACAATAACTTCGCGACGATCATTAAGATCAATGGAAGATCTTGTTGTCAACGAGGAAGAATTTACGGACGAAGAAGCAGAATATGGTGTATCGGGGCTTTGATGAGAGAGGATAGGTTGGTTTTCGATATCGTGAGGAACGGATACCTTTTGTTTATAGGAACAATGAGGTTTAAATGATTTCTTGAGAGATGAAGAAAGTTGATCCATGGTTTTGTTAGATGATTAATATGAAACTTCTTTGTTATAGATGTTTAATTTCCTCTAATCTTTCAGGTTGAAGCACATTTTTGGATGAAATTTCAGTTATGAGATGTTGTAGTTGGGAAACATTTAATGTTGTAAATTCCCATATTAAATGTAAGTTTGTGTTTGTGTTTGTGTTTGTGTTTGTGTTTCTATTTGTATAAATGTACTAATGACGTGGTTTTGGATCAATTATGGTATTGGAAAGGAAGAGAAAATTAAAGGAAAGGGAAACAGAATCACAGATGGGTTATTTGACGATTAATTAGGAGGTAAAATACGGCGGGCTTTGCGTTAATGTAGGTTTAGACTTTGTATTAGCCAAAACTTTTCTTTCTTTTCCATGAGATATGCTTACTTTACATGACATGACAATTCTTGTGTAATGTTTTCTGGAATTCTGGTTCACGTATAAATCTTTAACGTAAAAGTAATTATAGAAATAGCACTACTAATAAAAATTAATTAATTTAAAATTCTTTCAATATTTCTTAAACTGAAAAATATGTTATTTGTGGCACGATAAATCGGATGACCAAAATAGAAATATATCGGCAAAATTTATTATAAACAAGACTTTTAATAACTAAATTGTGGATGTTATTATGTTTTGTATGAAACATGGATCCTCAACAAGAAAGAATCTTTCAATATGGAAGACATATATTTTTCTTTTAGAAAAAAATAAAATCAATTCTGATAAATATTTTACCCTTCCGTAATAGAAAAATTCAAATATGGTAATAAAATCAAGGTAAATCTTAACCACTTAATTATAGCGTACATATAATTTAATTAGGCGAAGAAAGAAGAACTATTATTGTTCAGTCCGGCAATAGAGTCTCCAAATCCTTGACATTTGATTTCGTTTGTCTTTCTGTGTAGCTTGTTTCGTTTTTTATTACTTGCTTTATTCGTGATCTAGGTTATTAACCTCGAGTTTTAAGATGCTAAAAATTATTGTTTTCGAGTTTCTCGGATCATATATCTCAAATTGCTTTAAATTTTGAGTACCATCAAAGATTTAATTTCAATGTGGCAACATTATATAAACCAGAATACCGAACAAGGGTAGTCCAATGCACAAAACATCTCGCATTCAAGCATTTGGGGAAGGGTCACACCAATCTACTATAACACAAGCATTAGTGGGTGTTGCTCGAAATCGTGACCTAAAGGTTACATGGAGACAACTTACTGAACCAAAAAATAAAAAGAAAAAAAAAGTGCAACATTATTTGTGGTTAAAAATATGGCATTCAAATAGAGATTGTTGCAAATTGAACATGAACATACCATGAAAACAATAGAATGGTTTTTAGCTAAAAATAAAATCGACATGAACATACCATGAAAAATGTGATTAAAGTCATTATACGAGATTAAAAATCTTTGCTACGAAATAATCTATTATTTCATTCAAAATCTAAAGAATCTTCAGTTGCTTAGTTTTCAAAGCATAATTCAAAAAACTTTGTGAGCCTTCCCATAATATCTGATTATGAATGGAGACTTGACCTGAGGTACATCAGGAGCATCAGGTGATGGCATAGGATAAAATTTATAGAATTTCATACACTGAATTGCAGCTTTCTCTTCTTCGCTCATTTCCTCTATAGCCTTTTTCCTGGCTTTTTTCGCCTCTCGATTAATCTTCTTTCCTTCTGCAATTTTCTCCTCAACATAAATTTCACAAATTCATCTTTTTTATCTGCAGCCAACTCCCCTACCTCAATAAATTCATCTGCCATTTCCTTTGGCTCATCAAATTCCCAATCAAACTCGCAAAACACTCGTTGTTCGGTTGGGAATAAGATATGCGCAACGGTGCTTTGTTCGAGCTGATCCTCTCCTGAGAATGGTTGATATAAATAAGGTAAGCAATATTCAAACTTCTTTACTCGCTCCAATTTCAAGTGCTTTGAACCAGCTCTTCTTTGAGTACTGTTTGACCGAAAGATATCAAAACCTTTTTGATTAAATCAATTAATGAAGATGATGAGGTAAATCTTGGCCAAATATAATAAAATCTAGATCAAGTGATGAAAGAAATGAGCAAGATGAATGATGTTTCCTAGTATGTTGGAATCAAATAAATGCTCATAAGAATGATAACTTTAAGTACGCAATCCCACTTAATAAATGCGCTTGGCTTGGATAGGAAATAAGGATGAGATGATTGCAGGAATCTGGGTTTTTTCCGATATCGAACAATGATACTGATTTTCCGATGTGCAATCAATGAACAAGGCTGCCTTTGTATTTTCTCTCGGATGATTCTTTTACAAAGTGTTCTTTTGTCTTTTTTCACCCCCTTCTTCTTCACTGACTCTCCCTATTTATAAGGGACAATCCTCTCTGAAATTCTTAAAAAGGTACAACATAGAGAATATTCGAAAAGCATATCTGTACTGTCTCCTACTAAGCTTACACTACCACGGACGTCATGCATTAGCTAACTGCCATTGGTCGTTGCCTTCTACCATGACGACCATCGGACGCTATACCATGATAACCTCGTTCCTCGTCGTACTCGGTAGTGGTCGTGGTTGATAAATTTGGACCTATACAGTTAGTTCCTCCGCTTGTCGAGGTTACGACCCAGTGCGTCCTTGATAAACGGACATCGCCTATACCTGCAGAGAAATTTGTCTAATGAATTAGGGCGGTTTGACCAATAACGGAAGAGTAGTGAGCTCCACGATATCCTGGATGTTGTGGCCTATTGGGAAATGATGTCACTTCCACGTGCGTCATCATTATACGTCTTCCCAAGATAGAGACTGATGGCTTGTCGCTTTGGTTTTGGTGCCGGTGACAGTCTTCCTCTTCCATTCCGGCGCCACCCAACCCTATAAATAGGTGAAGGGTTTTTTTTAGAACTCTCAGCCATTTTCTCACTAGTGTATGCATTACTTTCCTTGGTTATCTCTTCTTGTATCTTTAACTCTGATTTTGTGAGTTTTCTTTTCCTCTCTTTCGTTCATCGTTCTTGGTTTTATCAACGTATCTTCTGCCATAGAGATTCCTAGAACACACCGGTCAGACGAGTAGTTTCCTGATGCTACCCCGTTATCCATGGCACTTCCCTCTGGTGGTGAGGACATGGTGATAGAGGAAGGGGACAGTTTTCCCACCGTGGAAGATATATTACCGAGAAAACCCATGTCTCGGAATGATTTTCTTAAAGAACCTTCCCCTTCTCCCGCTTCGGTGGTGTCTGAGACTGAGCAGGCTCATATAGATGAACTTCGGACTACGCACAACGTACCCCCTCATGTCGGGATGGTTTAGGCGAGGAGAGACCTCGTGGAGGTCTATAGACCGGGTATTGTGCTTTTTATGTGTATCCCTTTGTGATCGGCCACTCCTTCCCCCTTCTTCCGTCAGCGGAGGAATTTTTCCGGTTCTATGAGGTCTGCCCGGTGCAACTATCTTTGTATACGTACAAGATATTTCTGGTATTGACGAAGTATATGGAATTGGAGGGGTGTGAAGTTGTCCTTCACCATCTTTTACATTTGTTTTCCCCCAGTTTTCACAGGGGCACTATGATACACTTGAGACATCATGGGACCAAGGAGCTGGTGATCGGAGCAGACGACCGGGCAAGCAGCAAATTTTGGCATAAATGCTTCTTCGTTAGAACCGAGCACATTGTATCGGACCTCGTTGGTTTTCCAGAGTGGTGGAATCATAATCGTAGGTGCTGGTACTTGTCATTTGATTTTGTTCTTTCTAACTTAGTATTTATTTGTAGCTTTCCTTTGCAACTGTGAGGCGTACACCCCATCCTATCATCGGTATAGAGAAATGGGTAGCTCATTTACCGCCTTACGCGGTGGAGCTCGAGCTTGGCTTGCTTTCGTGAAATGCTTCGGGGCGAAGATTCTATCCAGTAAATGTTTTCCTCTGTTTTGACCTTTGGCTATTTTCCATTGTTTATTGATTCAGCTCTCTATGAGGACAAGTCGTAGGGCTTCTAAAAGGAGGCCCCAATCCCTGCATTTCGCCAGGACATCGCATCGGCAAGGATACAATTTGCCTTGGCTGAGTCCGTCCGAGAGGCCAGTGCTCAATCAGTACAAGCTACAGACTCCTCTCGACATGATCGTACGGGAAGAGATCTCCTCCCAACCAGTCTATCACCTCGTTGATGAGACATCCAGTGAGGATGAATCTCCGTCGAAAAAAAAGGAGGAGGGTAGAGCTCGGGAAGGTCGTTGCCACTGATGCTGGTAAGAGTAAAATTGGTGTGTCGGAGATAGTAGATGTGTTTGTGTTTATAGAATATGCCATTTTGGCGAGGAGGTCCCCCCCCCCCCCCAATTGAAGGACTATAGCAAGGAGGGGGATCTGTGCGCTCCACCGAGGGCGGAACATCATCTGCCGTTGGAGGAGGCATACACGCCGAGGGTGACAGCTCGGGTTCGGACGTCGACCCTGGAGATGTATGAAAGTCCTTAAAGCGTCACACTCATGTAGAAGTAAGGGCGTAGGGTTCTGATCGACACATAGTCGTCCCTCGAGATTACGACATGTTGTCGAATTGTGATCAGGTGGCGTCGGTATAAGCCCCTTTTATGCGCTGCTCCTGAGAGTGCGACACTTAAGGTGATGAGTGATGCAGAGTTGTCACAGAGCGTTTCCAGCATGGATCTACGAGTAAAAAGCTTCTCTTTTTTCTTTTTGTTGTTGGATATGTTTCGTATCCTTATCCCATTCTTTTGTTTTAACTTTTGCTTTTCATATTAGGCTTTATTATGGAGATCGAGCATGAACGTAGGGAAAGGCGGAGGAAGACCGTCTTTGGGAAGGTGTCCTCCAAATATCAGGAATACCACACCAAGCATCGTGCGATGGCTGACATCTTTACTCAGGATCCGACTTTCAACTGTTCCGCAATGGTCTTAAGCAAAAGAATGATCAATTGGTAAAAGGTCGAGGAGCTGAAAGAACGAGATGAGGACCTGATGAAAGCTATTTCCCGTTGCAGTAAACTCCAGGTGTCCCTTAAGGTTAGGGAAGATGAGCTCGATCTGAGTAAGGGGGTGATAGCCGAGAATGCCGACCTCCAAGTAAAGGTGGCCAACTTAACTGCCGAGCTTGACAAGAAGGAGGCGGAGGTCATCGACCTTAAATGCGAGCTGAGTGCCAGTGCTGATGGGTTGGCTCATGCCGAAAGGGATAGGGCAACTGCCGTCTGTGAGGCAGCATCTCTAGACACCCTCTGTGTTTGTAGATTGGAGCGGGACAAGGAGGTGGAGGCATCTGCACTTAAGTTAGCGATACTTGAGGGGCGTACCTAAGATTTGGAGGTGAAGTTGTCCTTATTAAACTAGCAAGTTGTTGCTTTGAAGGCAGAGGACGTGCGACGACAGTCGCAACCCTCTACATCCCATGCTTCGGCCGACCCTGTCGTGCCTCGAGACTTGTATGAATTGTGGGTTCATGCCGAAGCCCAGCTTGACATTTATAAGTCTCTTCACACTGATGGAAGGGCATCTGAGGCAGAACTTCGGGATTGCGTGTCAAGGCCCTTGCAGCTCGTGAGGCATGTGGGTATGACCTTGTCACATCTGACGGAGATGGTATTGATTCTGATGATGCAGACAAGCTCGCCTCCGATTCTTGGTACGAAAAGGTGTATGCCACGGGGAATGATGTGGAGTAGGGTCTGGTTGTTCGGGACTTCATTGTTTTGCCATTTTTGTGAGGGAACCCTTGAGCCCTTTGTAAAAAAAAGACTTGTAATGTGTTTGCTGTAAAGGAATTTATTTTTGTTGTGTACCTTCGAATTGTTATTTCTTTTTTGTTTGTTTATTTGTCAATGACTTTTGCCGTGGTTGTGCTATTCCGAGTTGTTGTTGAAATGTTAATCCGTCGTGGTTCGAGCGATGTCGAACTCTTTTATTTGATAACGCCCTCAGTCATAGGGATATTACTTTCAAGCTAATGTCGAAGTATTATCCCATCGTGATTTGAGCGATGTCGAGCTCTTTTGAGCGATGTCGAGCTCTTTTGTTTGATAACGGCCTTATCCATTGGGATGTTACTCTTGAGCTGGTGCCGAAGTATTATCTTGTCGTAGTTCGAGTGATGTCGAACTCTTTTCTTTGATAATGGCCTTAGCCCTAGGGATGTTACTTTCGAGCTGGTGCCGAAGTATTATCACATCGTAGTTCGAGTGATATCGAACTCTTTTCTTTGATAGTGTCCTTAGCCGTAGGGATGTTACTTTCGAGCTGGCACCGAAGTATTATCTCGTCATAGTACGAGTGGTGTTGAACTCTTTTCTTTGATAATGGCCTTAGCCGTAGGGATGTTACATTCAAGCTGGTGCCGAAGTATTATCCCGTCTTGAGGGTGACATGTTTTAAATTATTTGCTGGAGTATCGTATATGCCGGTTTTATTCATATATTGGAGATATGTGTCGATCTTGAATATTCATTGGAGCAACTTCATTCATACGTTAGCGATGCATGTCAATTTCGTACACATAATGGAGTAATTTCATTCATATGTTGGAAATACATATCGATTTTGTACATACAATGGAGATTCTTTGTATCTAGTCCCTTCATTGATCGGCCTGGAGATGCCATCAGCAGGCGGGGCAATGAACTATACTTTGAACTTTGATACATCCCCCTCGTCGCCTCATTAAAATCTCCCTGAGAAAACCCGATTGGGACAAAACCCGGGTGAGGGAAAAAGAGTACGACTTAGGTGGCGTCACTTTTCAGAAGTGGAAGTATTTAAGGTAGGCGACATTTCACTTATTTTATAGTAGTTTTCCTTCCATTATCTCTAATGGGAATGCTCATTTGCTTGCTGCTGTTGTGATTTTATATGGCCCATCCCAGTTTGTTCCCAGTTTTCCCTCATTCGGGTCTTTTGTTGCTTGTGTTTTGGCTTTGAGGACGTAGTCCCCGACTCTAAATGGTCATACTTTAGCCTTCTTGTTGTAGTACATTTTTGCTTCTTGTTTTTGGGCTATCATCCTTATGTGAGCCATATCCCTTCTTTCTTCCACCTCATCCAGGTCTTGTAATCTGTTTTCGTCGTTGTTTGGTCCACTTTCATTGGAGTATCTCAGGCTAGGTTCCCCGACCTCAATGGTTATAACCATGTCGATCCCGTAGACTAAACACTATGGTGTTTCGCCTGTGCTAGTTTTTGGCGTGGTGCGGTAGGCCCACAGTACCTCTGGTAGCAGCTTCAGCCATAGCCCTTTGGCATCATCAAGCTTCTTCTTTAATATATATTCAATATTATTTTGTTGTAGGATTCAGCTTGACCGTTACCAGCGGGGTAATATGGCGTGGAGAGTATCTGCTTAATGTACCATTTTTCGAAGAACTCGATCGTCTTTTTCCCGATGAACTGCGGTCCATTGTCACAGCTGATTTCTTTGGGATGCCAAAGCGGCATATTATGTTTTTCCATATGAATGCAATGACTTCCTGCTTGTGTATTTGGGTGAATGCACCTGCTTCCACCCATTTGGAAAAGTAATCAGTCAAAACCAAAAGGAAACGTACCTTACCTCGGCCTAATGGGAGGGTTCCGATGATATCCATTCCCCATTTTATAAACGGCCATGGCAAAATGATGGAATGCAGGAGTTCGCCCGCTTGGTGTATTATAGGGGCGTATTTTTGGCATTGCTCACATTTCTTGACGTAATCGGCTTCCTTTTTCATGGTGGGCCTGTAGTATCCTACGCGAATAAGCCATCTAACAAGGGCTCGGTTGCTTGTATGGGCACCGCAGTGACCCTCGTGTACTTCTTCTAGCACACACCTTGTTTGATTTTGCCCAAGGCATTTGGCCAAAGGGCCGTCGAACGTCCATTTATAAAAGTCATGGTTCATAAGGTTGTACCTAGCCGCCTGTACTCGAAGTCTTTGGCTTCTTTTTTCTCACATGAGTGTTACTTCCTGGAAATATGTTATAATGTGGCTATGCCAGTCCCAAGTTAAATTTATAGAATGTACCTCGACCTCGCTATTGATGAATGGAGGAGAGTGACCATATTTTCCTTGCTGATATTTTTGGTAGCTACCGCTAGTTTGGTGAGGCCATCTGCTTCGATGTTTGCTCCCGGGGTATCTGGTCTAGTCGACATTCATCGAATTCTAGTAGTAGTTTTCTCTACCTCGGGCAATATTATTGCACTGAAGTAGGCGACGAAATCATCGAGCACTTGCGACTTTATTGCAGTTCGCGATAGATATTTTATATTGTGATCGCTAATTCTATGGACCATTTGGCCAATCTCCCCGATAGTTCAGGTTTGTGCAGGATGCTTCTGAGAGGAAAAGTCATCACCACCTTTATGGGGTGACATTGAAAATATTGTCTAAGCTTTCGTAAAGCTATGACCAATGCTATAACCAATTTTTCGAGGTGGGGTTACCTCGTTTTGGCATCAATTAAGGTTTTGCTGATATAGTAGATTGGAGATTGCGTACCTTTGTTTTCGCGGACTAGAACTACGCTTACTACAACTTCGGGGACAGCTAGGTAGACTAGGAGGCACTCGCCTGGTT
The DNA here is from genome assembly GCA_026770625.1 of Nicotiana glauca. Taxonomy (NCBI): domain Eukaryota; kingdom Viridiplantae; phylum Streptophyta; class Magnoliopsida; order Solanales; family Solanaceae; genus Nicotiana; species Nicotiana glauca. The sequence goes on from MU729906.1 coordinate 27,910, forward strand.
CCACCTTCTTCACCATGACCACATTGGAGACCCACTAGGGATACTTTGACTCTCGGACGGATCCATTGGCGAGCAACTAATCAACTTCTTTGCTGACTACATTATTGATTACGGCGTTGAACTTTCTCTTCATTTGCCGCACAGATGGGTAGAGGCGGTCAACATTCATTTTGTGCGCGGCGATATCTTTTGGGATGCCCGGCATATCTGAATGGGAGAAGGCAAACAAATCGATATCATCAGTTAAAAATTTATGGAATTTACCCAGTTTTGAGAGATTGTGCCCGATATTATCCTTTTTCATGTTGTCGTTGTCGTCCGGTTGGACGGGGTCGAGGTCTTCTATGGTCAACTCGGAGGCCTCTATGATGTCGGGATCATTGATAGCATCTATCTGTACGTTGAGTTTGGTTCCCAACATCGCTGATTACTATGCTTCTGCACTTGCTCTTTTTAGTTGTTGGGTATGTGCGCAATCCTGGGCGATGCGATAGCACTCTTCTACCGTGCGTTGTTTGCCCCGGATGCTGAATATCCCCTATGGAGTGGGAAACTTTACTTGATAGAGACTTGACGGGACTGCTCGCATGGCGCGTATCCATGGGCGCCCTATGATAGCATTGTAGGTTGTATCTTGATCCATGACGTGAAACGTCATTTCTAAGGTGACTCCTCCGGCTAGGACGGGCAGCACTATCTCTCCAGAAGTTTGTTCGACTGCATTATTAAAATTCGCTAGTGTTATGCAACGCGGTATTATTTTATCGTCGAGTCTCATTTGTACGAGGACTCGAGGATGGATAATACAAGCACCGCTTCCATCATCAACCATTATTCTTTTTACATCAATATCTGATTTTTGTAAAGTGATAACAAGAACATCGTGGTGAGGGAAAGACAAACCGTCGGTAGCTGATTTATCGAAGATGATACTGTCTTCGAGATCATCATACCGTTCATGAGTGATCGTGCGTTTGAGTTTGTGCGTAGTGGTGAACTTTACGTGGTTGACTACTGTGTCATCGCCTCCACCGATGATCATTTGTATGGTACGAGCGTGAGATGGTAGTTTTGGGGGTCCTTGGGGTTGTTCGCGTCCGCGAGCAAAGTTAGCTCATCCCCGGTCGCTCAATAGTTCTTTCTGGTGTCCCTGATTTAGCATTCTTACTACCTCCTACCGCAGACCTATACAATCCTCGATTTTATAACCCCTTTCCTGGTGGAATTCGTAGAGAACATTCGACCTCCGGGTGCTCGGATTGGATTTCATCTTTTGCGGCCATTGCACCTTTGGACCGAGCTTCTCTAGTGCGTACACTATTTTTAAAGGAGAAACACAAAATTGTGAGCAGATAAGAGCGGAGGCATACCTCTTTCATTTCGGTGTGGCGCGGTATGTCGAGGTGGGACATTTGTGTGCCGCGAAGGAGGTGGGATGGGTGCCCTAATGTAAGGTTGATGTCTCTCTCGGCTGAGACGAGGTAGTTGGTCCCTTCGACCGTCATTGCGACGATCTGTCCTTGCTTTAGTTTGAACTGACGTTAGTGATCGCATCCAACTACATGCTACTAAAGAGTAGGAGAAGAGGGTTACAATAGCTTTTACCCGATATGAGGGTCGAGATCGAATCCTCAGAGAGCTGGAAGGGAATTCGCGTATCTACTTAGCATAGAGTTGCGTGTGAGCTCTTAGATGATCTTCTCTTCATTTTTGGGTTTTTACACTACAAACTACTATTATCAAACTACTAATTTAAGCTACTATTATCAAACTACTAATTTAAGCTAGATTATGCTACGAGATGATTGCTAAAGTTGTATCTAATAGGAAGAAGGGCACTAGGGTCGTGACATCACCTAGGTAGTTAATTGACGGGTAGATGTTACTAAGGTTCGATTGACATAGTTGGGGCTTATACTATAACCATTGCATAATTTTACCCACTCTCACACCTCTCAGTGGAGAGAGTGATTTTTCCCAATTGACTCTCTTGAGACCAAATGGGTAGGCAAATTAGGACAAGCAACTAGGGTTCAAGTAGGATAATTACTCTCTCGAGATTTAACCCGTTAATTGGGACTATCATTTCTCATGAGTCCATCCTAATTCCTTGTTGGGTCAATTTTGGAGTCATAGACTCTCTTTCTCAAGAAGTTAAACCCACAAAGCTTGAATCAGTGTTTACAACCACCAATTCTAAATTAAAACATGAAATTAACCCAAATATAAAACACCCATAGTCAATCTAACCCTAGATGGCAACACCATCAATTACCCACACTAGGATTGTGCCACAACCCTAGCTAATGGGTTTAGCTACTCATGCTTGAACAAGAAAATGAAGAAATAGAGGAAGAACAAGACATAATAACTAAATACTAAATTAAATTGCAAGAATCTATCGTTAATTTGAAGCTAAGATGCCAAAAATGGCTACAAAGGTTGTTCTCATGAGCGCAGCTGTGTTCTGGAAATAATAGATGACCTAAAAATGGTAAAATGTTCTATTTATACTAGGCTGAAAAACTGGACAAAAATACCCCTGCGGGGATCAGTGCGGGCCGCACTAAATGGATCACGACCGTACTGGGCTCCTTGTCTTCAACTTTGGCTTCTCTGAACTTGGACTCCACGGACCGTGTAGAATGGATCGCGGTCGCGGAGGGAGTTGGCGCGGTCCGCATAATAATGACCGTGGACCGCATGGCATTGTCTTGGCCAAATTGTAGTTCTCTGAATCTCTTGACCGCAAATCGCACAAAAGAGTAGTGCGGCCACGGAGCCCTGACTGCGGATTGTGAGATATGTACCGCAGCCGCATTGCTTCTAAACTGATTTTACCAACTCTCTGAACCACCTAGTACGGCCGTATTCCACTTGGCGCGGTCCGCACTTGGCCTTCTTCCCTTAGATTTCTTGGTCTTTGATACTTGAGCATGTTTCACTCCTTTTTGAGTCGATCTTTGACATTTTGTCACTTTGTCGATCAAACATGCAAACAAGCACAACCTGTGAGCCTTTTGGGACTATTTTGTACAAATATGATCAAATCATATGCAACTAGGGGCATACAACATGTTAAAATCCTACTTATCAACTCCCCCAAACTTAAACCTTTGCTTGTCCTCAAGCAAACAAAATAAGACCCACCCCTTAAAGGGAAATCCAAGTAATTCCAGCTGACCTAAAGTAACCTCAACAAGCATCAATTGGGACTAACAATTTCCCTCAATACGAATAGATCATTAACAACATTTAAACTTTGAAAATTATGGATCAAGTGTGACACAAGAGCATCAAGAATTGACTCATTTCATCAAAGAACTCTCTCAATTACTTTGGTTGCTGTGGAACCCAAACGCATACATCCTCAACTCTCCCTAAGCAAACCTCATCTTTTAGAGTATAAGCACATAAACCGAGGTTAATAGGAGTTCACTCGTCCCTCTCAAGGAAAGGTCACAAGTCCGGCTCTAAGTACCATATGCTTGACCCTCATGTAAGTATCCACTAATGCGAGCGTCATCCAATTCAAGATCATATAGAGCTTTTGTGGAGTCAATGTGAAGGCTTTTGGTTGAGGGTAGGAAAAGTTGTTGGTCTATATGGGTTCCATCTTCCCTGAAGCACTTCTTTTGATTAATTTTGGCACAATTCTCTTGACTCTTTTGAGTATTTCACTTCCTTTCAAGGGGTTAGAGAGACACATTGTCACTCTTTCTTATTCAATTCAAAACATTTCTCCTTTTTCTACTTTTTTCCACACCCTTTTCACTTTTGTTTTCTTTGAATCCCTTTTTATTCTTGTTCACATTGGGCTTTCTTTTTTGTCTTTTTCTTTTATTTTTTTTTCACTGCCTTCCTTTTCTTTTGCTTTTTTACCTTTTACCGCTTTGTTTCCTTTCTTGTATCTCCCCCAAACTTAGACTTTTCCATTATTCAAGGGAAGATTTGGGTGCCAAGAGAGGGTATAATTTAGAACGAGTATAGGCTTGTAGCATTGGTTCTTGAAAGAAAAAGGTTTAAGGCTCAAAAGGGTTAGCTAGGGATTATCTCATTGGTAGGATATGGAATTGTTCACTTATCATTTGGATCAAGCAGAGCCTATAATCACTTCTCAAGTCGAATTTCACTCAAAATTTTGCCTCAACAAACATTTAGGGCAAGTTCTAGACTATTGGCTTGGGACTTGGACTCAAAATTTGATTTCTTACCACACACACTCAAGGATTGCTAAAGACATAGAGTCGAGGGCCCACAACAACCTTAGACACGATTGAGCACGCAATAGTCCCGAAAGACCACATGATGTTTGTTTTGTCAACACAAGAGTCTCAAGGTCACTACTTTCACCATCCTAAACACAACCACTTGTCTTTGACCATGGGATCAAAGGCAAATGTGTTAGCCCCAAGTGAAGCTATGCTTGAGGTACCCTTAACTATAAACTATTAAAAACAAAAGAAAAATCAAAAACGGACTCAAACCCTTAAGAAGGTTGTCACGCCATCCATCGTCGGGAAGAGCCACCTGATTCACACAATACTCCACCCTTGGAAAGAATCGTGGCATTAAGAAAACCAAGGGCTTATTGAAAGCACCAAACACAAGACAAAAAGGCTGCAAGCCTATCTACTAAGCTAAAAATGAAAAATTTATACGAAAATAGAAAATAGAATGAATATTTACAATAGAGGATTAGAATATACAACGGGGGATGAATATATACAAAAATGTAACTTTATATACAAACCAAAGAGAAGATAAAAAGTACGATAAGAGTAACTAAATGTAAAGTTATATACAGACCAAATAGAAAATCAACAGAAACATAAACTAAGTCAGCTAATATATACAATCATCTAGATAAAAAATAGGTTGCACCCCATAAATAAAAGCTGGCATTGTCCCCAATTCCAACTAAACAAATAAGCATCAAAAATCAAGAGTAAAGGATATAGGAGCTCCCTAAGCCTCATATGTATGCATAGGAACATGAGTGGTCCTCGGGTCCTCTGTATCTACAGGAACCTCAGACTGGTTCCCGGTCTCCTGCTGCTCAGCTGCTGGGATTGGGGCCTGGACCTGGATGTGTGAATATCTGGGGCATCTTGTGGCTGGCTGGATAAGCCCTCTTGTGGGTCTGCCACCCAGATGACCGCCTCGTCTGCACTAGGGAGCTTCCTTTTCTTCCTAGGAAGCCTCTGAATCTGCTCCTGCTGTGGCTCTGCTGCTGGTGCTACTGTTGGGGCTGGATCCCCAAATAGTAGGTCAAGAGGCATCTGGTCTGTCAACAGCTTATCCACATCTGCTCTCAGCTCTTTCACCGCTTCCTTGGAAGCTCTTGTCTTTCTCATATTCTTGTGCTCCCGGAAAAGCTCCTTCAAAGCCTTGCCATATGAGTCCACTACCTTAGACAAGGTAGACTGAGTGCTCATAATCTTTTCCTGGTTCTCCAAGATTTTCTTTAGTGTATCCTCAATGGACTGTGGAAGCTGAGTTGTCTGAGGTGTTGATTGGGCCTCAATGGTAGAAGACAATGTAGACAACTTGGATGTCGCAACTAACATCCAGTTGTTCAAACTAAGCAGTGCATGGCCCAGCTGATGTGCTGTTATGGGATGGGCCCGGGAAGATGGGATCTTCGGGCCAACTGAAGCAGAAGGACCAGCAGTAGTGGATGGTCCAAGAGGCAAGTCATCAACTGTAGTGGCAGCAGGCATAGTGGAAGGCTCGGCAGAAGGCTCTACCACAACCAGCTCTTTAGACTGGCCAGTTGGGGTAGAGGCAGGCGGCTTGTAGTTGTTGTCTTTAGGGTTTTCTGGGCCCTTCATGTTGTACCAGGAGAATGGAGCCACTGGCCTGACCTTGATATCAAACGGCTTTTTCTCCACATTTAGGTCCTGGAAGTACATGGTGAGGGTGTTGGGAAAAGGGTAGTTCCGGTCATGCGCAAGCCCCACCGCAGAAATCACATAGGATATCACATTGCCCACGTTGATAGGGTACCCTCGCCATAATAGATGCATAAAGAACAGCCTCGGTAAGTGGAATAGTCTGATCATGGGTAGTGGGGTCAAGCCGACTGCACACAAAAGTCAACCACCCACGAGCCTCAAAGTTAAAGGTCTTCCGAAATATTTTGGTCCCTGCTTGCAACCACTTTGGAACAGTACCCGGGATTGCCAGGTATAAAGCTAACCACAGACGAACCTCTTTACCCATTGCCAACTTTGCATTCTAGAGGGTCTCATCCTCATCATCGAACCCTAAGTATTCATTGAGTGCCTTCCCAGTAAATATCACCTTTTTGTTCTGCACTTTGGTCACTTTAGTGCCCTTCAAGATGTGAGCCACATTTCTATAGAACTCCTTGACCATGTGCTCATTCTCTTTTACACATTCACTCCAAAAATGCTCCCAACCAACTCAAGTTTGAAATTGTCTATGCACATTTGGGAGTAGGGTAGAAGGTCTCGCTCAATAAAACTCCTTTCCAGAATCAGCTTTCGTCGAGGCCGCCATTCCCTAAACTTGTGAAACGCTAACTGACTGACGAACCTATCCTCCCAAGCTGCGGGATTTCTTGTCCAGTCAATACCACCAAACTGAGGCACACCACTGTGAGGCATCTCCTCATCACTATCATTACCACCATCAGCACGTCCGCCTGCACTCTTCCCGGATAATGAAGTTATGGGGGAGGTGGAGTACTTATCGCTGCTTGCTCTTGAGCCCTCGGATGACTCAGAAGGTATACTCTGTGGCTTTGGCAGTGGGTGATGGTGGAGGAGTATCATCAGTCAATCTAAACCTCCCGGGCCAGTCAGGGACATGAGTGGAAATGGAATCTGAAGAGACATCCTGTGAAGGCACGTACTCACTCCCTGAAGAATGAGAAGCAGCTCTGTCTGCAGTTTTTATTAGCTTTCTTGTCTTTTTTATATTTTCCCGAACTTGGGGAATGAGTTTTATCATTTTGCCCTTGCCTCCCCGGGAGGAATCACCTCTGCCGGGTTGTTTGGAACACTTTCCTCATTGTTTTACCATTATCTGCAAGCATACATATCTAACATGGTTAGTATAAGCACGGGCAGTGAAAGAGGTATTGAATTTGAATTGCAGACAGCAGAAGAAGAGATTGCAGAATCAGTTGCAGAACATAGCACCGCGGTCTGCACAAAAGGGAGTGTGGCCGCACAGGGGGCACCGCGGACCGTGCAAAAGAGACCGCGGTTCGCGTTGGGTCAAAGTCCAAGAAATCATCTCTCTGAATCTCCCCACCGCGGACCGCACAAAGCTGGATCGCGGTGGACCAGCACGAACCGCATAAAGTATAATGTGGCCGCGCTGGGCAAAGGTTCACTTACAGTCACTAGGGCACCGCGGTCCGCACAAAATGGTAATGCAGACCGTGTCAGGGCACCGCGGACCGCGGGCGGCAGAGAGTATTTTGCATGGGCACTAAGTTAGGGTTTTATGTTTTTGCCATTTTTGTTCAATTTTTTACACCTAACTTGTCCCTACTCAATTGCCCAATTATTAAGCATATTCACCACACAAACCCAGCATTGAAAACTGCCCTACGCTAACAGTTAAACCAAGAAGAAGAAACTACGAGAAGAAAAAGAGAAGCTAAAACTACTGGGCATGAAAATAAAATGAAAATATAAAACTAATCAATGAAAGATGGATGAAATGTTACCAGATTGTGAAGAAGGAATGCAACAAATCAAAGTAAGCAAGTATTACGGTCAATGATATGATGAACAGTAGCTTTAAGGGGCCTGAGTGTTGAAAGCTCGAAAAGGGTAAACGGTGCCCCTTGGGCTCTATTTATAGAATACGATGTGGGCCCCATCCTTACCTACCATCGCGGCCGCACAAAATGGACCCCGGACCGTACTGGGTTTGTTTCATTGAAGCTTGAGAAGGTAACTTCGCGAACCGCACAAAAGCAGACCGCGCCATGCAGGTCCACCGCGGACCGCACTAAATAGAATGCGGCCACGGTGGCAAACTTCAGAGAGCATCACTTTTGACCATCACCAGTGCGGACCGCACAAAGTGTACCGCGACTGCACTGGCAACTTCAGATACTGTTCAATTTTGGCACTTATGCCTCCCAAGAAGCGCCTGATTTAACGTCGCGGCACGACGCAGGTTACCATCACATCATTTGAAATAAACCACAGCCACCATATGGCTATCATCAATCTTCCCAAGATAATGCTTGACACGGTGCCCCATTCACCCTAAAGACTTCACCACTTTTGTTCTTTAAATCTAGAGTACCAAATAGGGTTACACATACAACTTCAAATGGCCTAGTCCACTTTGATTTCAGCTTTCCGAGAAACAACCTTAGACGCGAGTTGAACAATAGGACCAAATCACCAACCTTGAACTCCTTTCCATGAGCATATTTGTCATGCAAGAACTTTATCTTATCCTTATACAGTGACGAACAAGAGTATGCATGGAACCGGAATTCGTCAAGTTCATTTAGTTGTTCAACACGGAGATTGGCCGCAACATCCCACTCAAGATTAAGCTTCCTCAAGGCCCACATAGCCTTATGCTCCAATTCCACTGGTAGGTGACATGCTTTCCCAAACACCAACCGGTACGGCAACATACCAATTGGGATCTTGTAAGCAGTCCGGTAAGCCCATAGAGCATCATCTAACTTTTTGTACCAATCGGTCCTATTGGCATTGACAGTTTTGGACAAGATGCTCTTGATTTCTCTATTTGAAACTTCAACTTGACCACTTGATTGCAGATGGTAAGGTGTAAAGACTTTGTGATTAACACCATACTTGGAGAGCAAGGTATCAAAAGCTCTATTACAAAAGTACGATCCTCCATCACTAATGATTGCCCGGGATGTACAAACCTTGTGAAGATTCTCTTTTTAATAAATGCCACCACACTCCTAGCTTCATTATTAGGAAAGGCCACGGCCTCAACCCATTTTTACACGTAGTCGACTACTACAAGAATGTAAGTGTTCCCACACGAGCTAACAAAAGGACCCATAAAATCAATACCCCAAACATCGAAGATATCAACTTCAAGAATTGTGTTAAAAGGCATCTCGTCTTTCTTGGAAATCCCTCCCGCTCATTGGCATTGATCACATCTCTTTACTAAATCACTAGCATCCTTAAACAAAGTCGGCCAATAGAAACCGTAACTCAAAACTTTCGAAGTCGTCCTCACCCCTCAATGATGGCCACCATAGGGGGAGGAGTGACAAGCCTCCAAAATACTCGATTGTTCACCTTCCGGGACACACCTTCTAATCACACCATCCGTGCAAATATTAAACAAGTACGGATCATCCCAATAAAAATCCAAACTATCCCGGTTGAGTTTCTTACTTTGGTGGGAAGAGAGCTCACATGGGACAAAGTTACAATGAAGTTGGCAATGTCCTCGAACCATGTCATGTCACACATTGACACGGAAAGAAGTTGCTCATCGGGGAATGTATCATTTATCTCAAGGCCGTCACATGGCCTCTCTTCTTCCTCCAAGCAGGACAAATGGTCTGCAAATTGGTTCTCACTTCCCTTCCGGTCCATTATTTCTAAGTCAAAATCTTTAAGAAGCAACACTCATCTCATCAATCTTGCCTTGGAATCTTTCTTGGTCATCAAATACCTAAGGGCGGCATGGTCGGTGTGCACAATTACCTTGGCCCCTATAAGATATGGCCTAAATTTCTCCATGGCAAATACAATGGACAACAATTCCTTCTCCGTCACCGTGTAATTTTGTTGAGCTTCATTCATAGTCTTACTTGCGTAGTACACGGGATGGAACATTTTGCTAACTTGTTGACCTAACACAGCCCCCACCGCAACGTCACTTGCATCACACATTAGTTCAAAGGGCAAACTCCAATTGGGTGCGGTAATGATCGGGGTGGTGGTCAACTTGTTCTTTAAAAGTTCAAAGGCCTCCATGCATTTTTCATCAAAAACAAACTTAGCATCTTTCTCTAGCAACTTGCAAAGGGGATTCATAACCTTCAAGCAATCTTTGATAAACCGCTGGTAAAACCCGACATGCCCAAGGAAACTCCTCACCCCTTTGACAGAAGTGGGGGGAGGAAGCCTCGAAATCACCTCGATTTTAGCCTTGTCTACCTCAATCCCATCTTAGAAATCTTGTGACCCAACACTATACCTTCTTCAATCATAAAATGGCATTTTTCCTAATTGAGAACGAGATTAGTTTCTTGACATCGGGCCAAGATTTTATCCAAGTTTACCAAGCATTCTTAAAAGGAATCACCAACCACACTAAAATCATCCATAAAGACCTCCAATATGTCTTCCACCATGTCGGTGAAAATAGCCATCATGCAATGTTGCAGGGTCGCTGGAGCATTGCACAACCCGAATGGCATCCGGGAGAAAGCAAATGTACCATACGGGCATGTGAAAGTGGTCTTCTCTTGGTCCTCCAGGGAAATTAAGATTTGATTATAGCCCAAATACCCATCCAAAAAGCAATAGAAAGCTCGCCCCGCAAGGCGATCAAGCATTTGGTCAAGGAACGGCAACGAGAAATGATCCTTCCGGGTCACCTTGTTGAGTTTCCGGTAGTCCATGCAAACTCTCCACCCGGTGATGGTTCGAGCGGGAATAAGCTCATTGTTGTCATTTGTCACCACGATCATCCCATCTTTCTTCGGTACACATTGCACCGGAGAAGTCCATGAGCTATCGGATATTGGATACACCACACCCGCATCAAGCCACTTGATCACTTCTTTCTTCACCACCTCTTGCATTGCTTCATTTAGCCTCCTTTGATGTTCTAAGGAAGGCCTTGCATCATCCTCCAAGATAATTTTATGCATGCAAAATGCAGGGCTTATTCCCCGAATATCGGCCAATCTCCACCCAATTGCTTTTTTCTTCCTTTTGAGAACCGCCAAGTTGGTGTCTACCTGCAAGTTAGTGAGGCAAGAAGAAATAATAATTGGTAAAGTAGAATTTGAGCCCAAGAACTCATACCTGAGGTGTGGAGGAAGTGGTTTTAACTCTAACACCGGTGGCTCCTCAATGGATGGCTTAGTTGGTGGAGTTTTCCGATTTTCAAGATCCAAGGACAACTTCCTAGGCTCATAAGAATACGAGCCCATACCGTGCAAATCATTCAGGCATTACACTCTACTTGCATCATCATTGACATCCATATTAAGAAGCACGGCCTCAAGGGGATCTTCAACATTGATCATGGAACTTGTGTCATCCACTATCACAGATGTGACAATGTCCACAAATGAACACATCTCGGTGTTATTGGGTTGTCTCATTGATTTGCAAATATGGAAAACAACCTTCTCATCCCCCACACGGAAAGTCAACTCACCCGCTTCAACATCAACCAACACCTTCCCCGTAGCTAGGAAAGGTCTCCCAAGAATAATCGGGACCTCAAAGTCCACTTCACAATCCAAGATGACAAAGTCGGCCGGTAATATGAATTTATCAACATGGACAAGAACATCATCAATTATGCCCAAGGGTTGCTTCATCGATCGATCCGCCATTTGAAGTCTCATTGAGGTTGGTCGAGGTTGTCCAATTCCCAAGGTCTTGAAGACCAAATAAGTCATCAAATTTATGCTAGCCCCCAAATCACAAAGGGCCTTGGAAAAATACGCACTACCAATAGTGCAAGGGATAGTAAAAGCTCTAGGGTCTTCAAGTTTCGGGGCCATAGAATGTACGATAGCACCACTTGATGAGTCATCTTAATTATTTCACACTTCATTGACCTCTTCTTTGTTACCAAATCCTTCATAAACTTTGCATACCCCGGCATTTGCTCAAGTGCCTCTACCAAAGGCACATTGATTGTAAGACTCTTCATCATTTCAATGAACTTTTTGAATTGGTTATCACCCTTTTGCTTTGCTAACCATTGAGGATAAGGTGGAGGTGGCCTAGGCAAAGGTGCCTTGGCTTTGGGTACCAACGGCTTGGGTATATCAATCACGTGTTCCCTAGACGGGTTCACGGCATCTTGTGTTTCCACCTCGGCCTCATCAATATCTATCATCACTTCATTGTTCACATTGGTCTCAACCACATCTTTAACTATCAAAGGACTCACATCTTCTTGGAACCTAACATCATCATCCACAACTTGATTTTCTTTCAAGGCATGCACATCATCGCCTCTCCCACTTCTTGTTGTAACTGCCATCACATGATTGTTACCTCCCTTCGGGTTCACTACCGTATAGCACCGTTAGGTCGAGTATTCAATGATTGAGAGATTTGGCCTAATTGCACCTCCAAGTTCCGAATAGATGTATTGTGGGAAGCCAATTGAGCATCGGAGTCTTGGTTCTTCTTCATCATTTGTTCGAACATCATTTCTATTCTTCCCATCTCATTACCCGAAGAACTAGACCCTTGAGATTGAAACGGAGGCGGATTGTTCGGTTGTTGATACATCGGGGGCCTTTGAAAACCTTGCCCCCGGTTGCCTTGATTTCCATTGTTATTCCACCCGCCTTGACCATTTTTGTTATTCCAATTGTTGTTGTTATTTCCATTCCAACTCCCTTGGTTGCCCAAATTGTTGTTCCCCCAATTTCTGCCTTGATTGTTGTTGTTCCAATTACCACCACCTTGTTAATTGCCCCAATTTCCTTGGGGTCGCCATGTTGATTTGAAGAGTTGCCTCGATTGCCTTGATAGTTATTGACATATTGAACCTCTTTGTTTTGCTCATCATAACACTCATTTGAGAAACCACCACCATCATCATATTGATCACAATTTCCTTGAGATTGTTGCCCTCTTTTCCTACTCTTAAGCATATTCACTCCTTCCATGGCATTTACTTGGCGAGGATTTTGGACTTGTTGCAATTGTGCCTTCGCCAATTGATTCATAGTCATAGTGAGCTCGGCAATAGCTTGACTGTGGTCATGCAACTCCTTGTGCAAATGGATGACCGTGGGGTCACCTTGGGGAATATTTGCTCGGCTTTGCCATGCCGAAGAAGTGTCAACCATTTCATCCAAAACATCGCAAGCTTCATTGAAAAGAAGCTTCATAAAGTTGCCTCCGGCAAATTGGTTCACAATGCATTGATTAGTGGTGTTAATGCCCCGACAAAAGGTTTGTTGAATCATCACGTTCGTCATATCATTATTTGGGCACTCTTTCATCATTGTTCTAAATATCTCCCATATTTCATGCAAGGGTTCCGTTGGCTCCTGCTTGAAAGCCAAAAGTTCATCCCGAAGCGCCACCATGTGACTTGGAGAAAAGAACTTGGAAATAAATTTGTCTGCCAATTCATCCCACGTTGTGATGGGATGATTGGGGAGCCTTTCTAACCAATCCAATGCCTTACCCCGAAGAGAAAACGGGAAAAGACTCAATCTCAATGCATCCTCGGACACGTTTGTTTGCTTGCTACCCCAGTATATATCTACGAACCCCTTCAAGTGCTTGTAGGCATTTTGACTGGAGGCGCCCGTAAAATACCCTCTTTGCTCGAGCAAGGTCAACATGACATTTGTAATTTGAAAGTTCCCCGCCCAGAATCGGGGATGAACAATGGCACTCGCATATCCTTGATTTAGGAGGAATCTTGGAGCCACTCTTGGCGGTGGCGGAGGAGGGTCTGGGATATTGTTGTTGTCATTTGCATTGGCCTGAAGTCTTCTACGTGGAGCTTGAGGTAAAATAGGAACCTTTTCTTGATCAAGATCATCTACCTCCTCCCCGGCATTCACATTTCCAAGAGGGGCATTGGCATTGAGAGCCATTTATACCTGAGTAATTGACACAAACAAAATTAGAAAATAAGAAGTAAAGAAGAGCAACACACAAAGCTACTAAATAGATAGCCAAAATCGTAAGCTCCCCGGCAACGGCGCCAAAAAGTGATCGCAGCCAACTCCATGCTACTAAAGAGTAGGTGAAGAGGGTGGCAATAGCTTTTACCTGATATGAGGGTTGGGATCGAATCCTCAGAGAGCTAGAAGGGAATTCGGGTATCTACTTAGGATAGAGTTACGTGTGAGCGCTTAGATGATCTTCTCTTCATTTTTGGGTTTTTAAACTACAAACTACTAATTTAAGCTAGATTATGCTACGAGATGATTGCTAAAGTTGTATCTAATGGGAAGAAGGGCACTAGGGTCATGACATCACCTAGGTGGTTAATTGACGGGTAGATGTTACTAAGGTTAGATTGACATAGTTGGGGCTTATGCTATAACCGTTGCACAATTTTACTCACTCTCACACCTCTCGGTAGAGAGAGTGATTTTGCCCAATTGACTCTCTCGAGACCAAATAGGTAGGCAAATTAGGACAAGCAACTAGGGTTCAAGTAGGGTAATTACTCTCTCGAGATTTAACCCGTTAATTGGGACTATCATTTCTCATGAGTCCATCCCAATTCCTTGGTGGTCAATTTTGGGGTCATAGACTCTCTTTATCAAGAAAAGTTAAACCCACAAAGCTTGAATCTGTGTTTTCAACTACCAATTCTAAATTAAAACATGAAATTAACCCAAATAGCAAACACCCATAGTCAATCTAACCCTAGATGGCAACACCCATCAATTACCCACACTAGGGTTGAGCCACAACCCTAGCTAATGGGTTTAGCTACTCATGCTTGAACAAAAAAATGAAAAAATAGATGAAGAACAAGACATAATAACTAAATACTAAATTAAATTGCAAGAATCTATCGTTAATTTGAAGCTAAGATGCCAAAAATGGCTACAAAAATTGTTCTCACGAGTGCAGTTGTGTTCTGGAAATAATAGATGACCTAAAAATGATAAAATGTTCTATTTATACTGGGCTGGAAAAACTGGATAAAAATACCCCTGCGGGGTCAGTGTGGGCAGCACTAAATGGACCGCGGCCGCACTGGGCTCCTTGACTTCAACTTTGGCTTCTCTGATCTTGGACTCCGCGGACCGCGTAGAATGGATCGCGGGCGCGAAGAGAGTTGACGCAGTCCGTACAATAACGATCGCAGACCACATGGCATTATCTTGGCCAAATTGTAGTTCTCTAAATCTCTTGATCGCAGACCGCACAAAAGAGTAGTGCGGCCGCGGAGCCCTGACCGCGAACCGCGAGATATATATCGCGGTCACGTTGCCTCTAGCCTGATTTTACCAACTCTCTGAACTACCTAGTGTGGCCTCATTCTACTTTGCGTAGTCCGCACTAGGCCTTCTTCCCTTAGATTTCTTGGTCTTTGATACTTGAGCAGGTTTCACTCCTTTTTAAGTTGATCTTTGACATTTCGTCACTTTGTCGATCAAATCTGCAAACAAGCACAACCTGTGAGCCTTTTGGGACTATTTTGTACAAATATATGATCAAAGCATAGGCAATTAGGGCATAAAATATGTTAAAATCCTACTTATCAGTCAGCCACTAAATTGGACCATTGAGGTCGTCCTCGTCGGCCCTTACCTCGGCACAATGACATTGTGGATTTCTTCCCAAGTGGTGGGAGGTATTTCATGAGCCTGTTTAATAGCTTTCTGGTCGCTCTTGACCCACTCCTGTTTAACCCGTTCTAGAAGGCTGCTACCATCATCCCCTCTAACACATTTAGTAGGATCATTCTCACCCTTTTGAATCGGGCTAGGAAGTCCCTGAGTCCCTCGCCGAGCGTCTGTCTAAGGGCAAAAATGTTGTTTACCCTTGCTTCCGCCTTTTTAGATCCTGTATGAGCGGTGACAAACTTGTCTGCCATTTCTTCGAATATTGCTATTGACCATGCTGGTAGTTGCGAGTACTAGGTTAGGGCTCCCCCTGTTAAGGTTTCTCTGAATTTTTTCAGCAGCACTGATGGTACTTGTTCTTTCAAAAGATCTTTGCCCTTTACGGCTGTGACGTAGTGGATGATGTGATCTTCCGGGTCTGTAGTACCATCATATATCCTCAGGTATGGTGGCATTTTGAAGGTTTTTGAAATGGCGTGGGAGGCTGCTTCTTCATTGTATGGTTGCTCGATAAATCGACCAACGTCCCGTTTTGGTAACAACTTTGGGGCGCTTGGTAGTTTGTCGACCCTTTCTTGATGCTCCTTCGTCTGGTCACGGAGCGCCTTATTCTCATTTTCCATTTCTTCCATATTCTTTAGGATGTCACGAGTGCGTCATTACTTGTGTTAACAGTAGTATGATTGTTACCTGTGCGGGGGTATCTAGCTCGTTGGCGATTGTTGCGATATTTATGTATGCAATGTCTCTATTCTCCCTTTGAGTGGGTTTATCAAGTATGTTGTTCAGAGTGTTTGTCAGCCACTCTTCCAGTAATCTTTTTACCGCCGGTGGTGCCTCTCCTGTCGTTGACGTGGAGGCTTCTTTCTCGTGCGAAGCAGTCACACTTTCATGCGGGGGAGGTGAAGTGTCTCCCCTAGGTGTAGCATTTGGTGTCACATTTTCGTTACCTTCCCTACCGTCTTTGTTGATGGTGTTCAGGATATTGGTTGTGACACCTACTATTGCTTTTATCCTTGCGTCTCCTTTTCCTGTCATTATTAGTTTATGCAAAGCTAGGAAGAGGTGACTATCCCTTTTTATGATCTAGATGAAACTAAAAACTTAGCTAAAGAAATCTCCACAGACGACGCCAATTGTTTGACCAAAAGATGTCGAAACCTTTTTGATTAAATCAATTAATGAAGATGATGAGGTAAATCTTTGCCAAGTACAATAAAATCTAGATTAAGTGATGAAAGAAATGAGCAAGATGAATGATGCTTCCTAGTATGTTGGAATCAAATGAATGCTCATAAGTGCGATAACTTTAAGTACGCAATCCCACTTAATAAATGCGATTGGCTTGGATAAGAAATAAGTATGAGATGATTGCAAGAATCTGGGTTTTTCCCGATATCGAATAATGATACTGATTTTCCGATGTGCAATCAATGAACAAGGTTGCCTTTGTATTTTCTCTCAAATGATTCTTTTACAAACTGTCCTTTTGTCTTTTTCCGTCCCCCTTCTTTCTTCACTAACTCTCCCTATTTATAAGGGACGATCCTCTCTAAAACCCTAAAAAAGGTACAACATAAAGAATATTCGAAAAGCATATCCTTATTGTCTCCTACTAAGCTTACACTACGGCGGACGTCATGCATTAGCTAACTGCCATTGGCCATTGCCTTCTACCATGACGACCATCGGACGCTATACCATGATAACCTCATTCCTCGTCGTACTCAGTAGTGGTCGTGGTTGCCAAATTTGGACCTATAAAGTACACCTTAGATTAAAAATTTGGGATTTGAGTTTTTCAACTTGAGATTCTCGTTTTTCCAAAGGAATGTATGGAAACCAGTCCATTTTCATCTGTTTCATGGTAGTATCTCTTCAGCTTCTCTTTGTACTGAGTTTATACCAATTTTATCAGAAGGTGGAAAAGAAGATACAACAGCGATCACAACAGCTATGCATATGACTTTTGATTGGCCCTGAAAATAAATTAATTGTTGTTCAGTACACCCAAAAAGATAGACTTTTTTCCCATGCAATTCTCCGCCTTGTTCAAATGCATCTTCGAGATTTGAGAAATTCCATTTGTATTGGTAAATCATGTCTATTTGATCCCACTCTGTGCCTACAGGAAAAACTTCTTGCCATAAATCTTCCAAATTACGCTTATCAGGAAAGTACTCTGTCTCAGGCTTAGCAATTTTATGAACAGACGACTCCTCTTTGGTCTTGCCTTTTCCTCCTACTTCTGTAGCCTCTCTCTTTGTGCCTTTCCTCATTGTTTACTGATTTTTGGGTATGCCAATAGAGGTCAATCAATGTGTTGGATGCTGTCGGTTGGTTTTGGGGGCTTCTGATACTAATTTCAAGGATACAAAGACCACCTATATTTATAATAGTAGGGAACCTATTTTGACTAAAATTTGAAAATTTTATTTCTCTATTAAATCGACTACAAATCGGATCTAAACATGAACTAAATAAATACACAAATATCAAATCCTTTTCCTTCTCCAACTTTGAATTAGTGTTCTAACACTATGTAAGACTCACAAAGCAAACGGAAGAAAGACAAATTAAGGGCTGCCTTTGTGAGTCTATGGCAATGTCTCTACTTGCATTAAACACTTTGGTCGGTCGATATGAAAGGAAATGTTTTCACGATGCAATAACATATTGAGAGAACAAAAAATAAAAGACTTGCTTGTTAAAATTGGAAAAAGATTTGCTTGTCAAAAAGCAGAATGTTCTTGTACAATTATCAGAACATCTTAGATTAACGAAAATCAGGGGTGAATCAAACCGTATGCCAACCAGATCAGGGTTGGATAACCAAAAATCTAAAGCTTCTAGGTTAGCTTCTCGAGCACGAGGAATAAAATGCTGAAAGAGAGAATGGCCGCTTAAAGAAGAGTATCTCAAAAAGAATTGGCAAAAACTTTCTATTAAGAAAAATGACGAGAACATTGATCAGGAAAACATCTGTACAATATGGATAAATAACGCTAGAAACGTAATCAGATTATAATTTTTTATCAACATTCTCTATAAGTAAATCTATTTAGTGGTGTCCACGTCTTAGGACTGAAAAGAATCCTCCAGATGGTTTCTCCTTGCGATGCTCATCTTCCTCATCTGCAACCTGTACCATATCAAGTGTTAATATGACGTCAATGTTTTAACGTATCTTCACATGACCAGAAGCTAGGTACTTTCGATATATTAAGAGCAAGCCGTGATAAGCAGTTATATGACAATACACAAGTAACTATAACAATGAAGAAAAGAAAGGGCAGTAATTCTGGATGCTGAAGACTGGACGAGAGAATCCTAACTTAACCACACATTAAAATTTCATATTATGGGTGTCAAACTTGTTGGACTTCACGAAGACTGGCCATTCCATTTGCCAACTTGATTTTTGGGGGGAAAAAAAGAAAAAAGAAACCAATCCTTTCACTAACTCTATGATCTATCAATCATTAGGTTGAATAAAATATCTTGAGTTTTCACTAGGTCGATTTATTGATCTATCAATCATTCCTGTGTATGTATGCTCATTAGGTTTTTCACTGGCGCAACAATAAAAGATAGATGCAAATTGGGTGTACAAGAAAATTACACATACCTCTTTCGCTATTTGCTGCAACATCTCTATTATTTCAGGAAAATCAGGTCTTGACGTTGGATCTCGTTGCCAGCATTTCTCAAGCAACTCAGCAAGTTTTGGATGAGTATTTTTTGGAATAATTGGTCGCAACCCCTGAAATCCATAAGAAAAGAAATACCATCATATATGCATATTTTCTTTTATATGTCTCTGCATGTTTGTGCAAGCACAAGTAATATGCAATCAACCATCAGGTCACATTTGATAATATCATACCTTCTGGACCACTCCAATGGCAGCTTGTAGTGGGGTCAAGTACTCGTATGGAAGCTGATAGTCAAATAACGAGATAAATACAACCAAACAACACAAACAACAAAAAGTAGCTAAATACCAAAATTAACAACCACAGATAATACCTTTCCAGTCATCAATTCCCATAACAGAACCCCGAAACTGAAAATATCTGCTTTGTGATCATATGGCTTGTGTTCTATAACCTTCAAGAACAAAGAGCTGCTATAAGCAAATGCAGGTAAAGTAACAGTTAAATGAGGACAAAGAAAATCTTCAAACTTGGAAAATCATAAAAGTAAATCACAAATTGCTACAAACATACACAAGTCGATAGAAAATAGTTAAGCCATCTTCTCCCTCCAATTTCATGCTTTCAGCTTATTTTGGTAACCCAAAATGGGGCTTAAATAGACAGGGATGTTGACCTCTGTTCTAAGATATGAATGTCTCACCTCCCAATACCAGGCTTCAGTACAACCTATAAACTGTTTTTATTTAAATATACATATATGTTGCCATCTCAACAAAAAAAAAAGGCTTCTAATTAATTCTTCTGCCATCTGATTATGCAAGGATCCAGAGCTATATAAAGCTAAATCCATGAAAGTATGGAGATTCTTTGAAACGAGAAATTCTGCATTATAAGTCAACAGGCTGAAAAAAAGTATTTTAACTGACCCTATAACCCACCAGAATAATTTTTTTATGCTTTTTGGAAACATACTTGGTATTTGGTCTAGTTCTCAAATAGATGTCATGCCGGGTTTTGGGCATGACCCAATTGGCCTATTCGAACAAAAGCTCATGCACATACTTTCTTTTGGGTAGACTTAAGAAAAGGAAGAAAACCTTGTATACTTGGTCTATAGGCTGGTATCTCTCTTGATAAAACTCATCAAACATCGAGGTTGACAAACTTTGAACATACCAGAATTTCGTGGAGGAGGATTATTTAAAAATTCTGTACTAGATCAAGGGAAAATTTTTGCTTGGTTAATGGGTCAGTCGTTGCGTAAATTGGATACACACAAGTTACCAAAGAATATTCCAAAACGATATGAGTGCTGAAAGCTTGACTCAGAGGTGTACGGTCATAATCCAACACACTATTGCTTCACCATCGGCTTTTCACCCAAGCATGATGACCAAGCGCGAATCAATAGTTCCTCTCTCTCTCTTTCCCATTCTGCCTTTCCTCTTCTAATATCACCTTCTTTGGGTGTTGGATCTAATATGCATACGGTTAAATTTAAGATGCATCAGAATCTTCCCTCAAGCTCATTTCTTACTCAAGGCTCAGTGCTGGCTTAGGTAGTTGTAAGACCAAATACACTGTCGACACTAAATGAGAGGCATAAACACTGTCCACAAAGAGTTGGTACAGCAAGTTACTAATGTTGATGATCAAAGCATACCTCAGGGGCCATCCATCTATACGTCCCAGTCTCCGCCGTCATGACACCAGTCTGTGCCTTCACTCTGGCAACGCCAAAATCAGCCACTTTAACAACCTGAAATAATAAGAGTACTGGGTAAAACTTGATACAAAACAGAACATGTTAGCATAGCAGGTTGATGAAAGTAGAAAAAATAGAAGGAAACTGATAATTTATGAAAGGACATTAGAAAATAAATGGCATTGGCAAGCTCATTTAGGTCCTTGCAGTGGGAAAAGGAACATGATGCATATAATTTCCAGGAAACTTAGGAAACAAAAGCAGACCTTTTCATGCTGTAAGTAGAAAAACAGAAGCAGTCGAGTACAAACAACTGAAAATCTAACTTTTAGGCTCAAATTTTACCAAAAATAATTTCAAAAGATTGACATTATCAGAAAAGGAGGCAACTGAAAGTAGACACCAAATCATAGCATGTCAACCTCTTTGAACCTTCCAACTTTTTACTAAAGGAGGCTTCGGACAGTAAGGAAACAGCCTCTTGCAGAAATGCAGGGTAAGGCTGCATACGATAGGCCCTTGTGGTCCGGCCGTTCCCCGGACCCCTCGCATAGCGCGAGCTTAGTGCACCAGGCTGCCCTTTTTCATGTGTTGTATGTCTATTATGACTTGTAACAATTATCAGTTTTTCAAAAATGAATGAATAATTATCAGCCTGAAGCATTAGTCCTCCTCTCAGTCTCGCTTCAGATTAGAAAACTGCTTATAGCTTACCTGCTAAAATTCATCGAAAATAAAGAGAAAAATGCATTTCCCCCCATCTTCAAAAGTGTTGGGAAGAGTTTAGGCCCTCCATTTTTTATTTCCCTTCCCATTCTTGAACAATATATAGCCTTAAAATTTGTTCAGTCACAAATATATATATCTAACATGTAATTCTGGTTCTGGTTATCCCGTGAAACCTGAAATTTCATAATAAAGCTCGAACTAAAAGATGACTCATGCTAGTTCTCATATCTTATGTTTAAAATGGAGCATGAAATTTTCATGGAAAATCCAAAACCAAAACATGGTTATGTTTATCATATCTCTACGATATGTCCCAAGTTCAAGAAGCTCATCAATAAGATGAACACAATTTCGCTTAGCAACAACAACAACAAAAAAAAAAAAAAAAAAAAAAAAACAGTGTAGTCCCACAAATGGGGAATTGGGAGGGTAGAGTGTACGCAGACCCCTGTCTTTAAGTAGAGATACTATTCACTTAGCATAGAGCAAAAAGAAAACATTATTAGTGAAGCATAAGTAGAGATACTGTTAGATACTGTTTTCCCTACAAGTCCAGTTAATCCCAGGATGACATCTCTGATGGTTATTCAATATGCAATTGAAGAACTAATCCTTTGGACAGTGAGGTCGTCCCCCTGAGCATCGACAGGTGAATATAGGTTGTATGGAATGGAACTTACTAAAGCAAGATTCACTCTCATATTTAGTTAGTCAAAAATGGACTCGTACAGATTATGAGATTAATCAATCTTAATGACAACTGAAAAAATCTACGAATACAATAGCATAGAACATTTACATTATTATTGTGCTTAATGAGATAGTATCTTACTTCATTTTCATCCATCAGTAGATTGGCAGCCTTCAAGTCCCTGTGTATGATATTATTCTGATGCAGGTAATTCATTCCTTTTGATACATCAATTGCTACTTTGATCAAAGTAGGAAGTTTAAAGCTGCCCTTTTGTTTGTGTAAATAGTCATATACACTTCCTCCAGACATGAACTCTACAGTTGAGAAGTAAAATCACTAGTAAGAAAACTAATCTGGAGAAGGCAAGGAGAATACAACCACGCTTTCAGAACAAAATATGCTGTCCGCAGCTTAATTTTCCCTGACTAAGCTATTTATGTACCTGTCACTATACACAGATTCGGGGGCCTGGTACATGCCCCTATGAATTGCACAACATTTTTGTGACGAACTTTTCTGCAAGCACAAGGCAAAATGAAGTGTCAGAGAAATTAAATCTTGAAACTATATATAGTCCTTGCCTACCCAACAGACCCAATTGCATCCAAGAATGGAAAATAGAACAAATGCATATGAAAAGAGAGAACAATCAGCTAATTCATTAGGGATTATAGCAATGACAATCTAAAACATCACTGAAACATAATGACTCTTCAGATATGAGCAATTTGTTATTCCTTTAAGCTACTCTTTCCTAAATCAAAAGAAGGGAACTTATACAACCTTTCTGAAAAAATCAGTAAGATGGGAACATATGCACGCCAGCGCGTATACATGCAGCAGTAAAAAGCAGTAGAAACCACATCAACAATGAGCGCCTGCTCTACCCCAATATAGAAGGAAAAGCAGTTCTCCCAAAATTATTGCAACAAACACAAATCATGCTCCTTCACAACATACAAAAGTAATCTCAGGACAAAAGAAAACTAGAGAGGGAACTAAGAATGCAGATGTCTGATCATAATAAGCGAAGCACATAGAAAGAAGTCGAGGTTTCCATAACCTTCAAAGTTACCATGTTATCCAACAAACCTCATGATATAAACTTCTTGAGCAAACTCCTTTTGCAATTCTGTGTTCAAGCGCTCAGATTTGAGGATCTTGATAGCCACTTCCTGACTGCAATATGTACCTTTGTATCTGAAACAATCACACACCTAATGAAGTTACTTTGATACTCAAAATGAATCATAAATATGATCTGGTGCATGACAAACTTACAAGTCACATTATCAAAAGAACTTACAAGTCACCATATGAACCAGAAGCAATCTTGTTTTCGAACTTTAGAAGTTGATGATCAATTTCCCAGACATCAACGCCATCACAAGGTATTTTCACAGGATCAAACTCACATTTGATCAGTGTTTTGATCTCCTCTCTAAAAGATTCTGATGGACTTTGACTTGGTGAAGATTTCTGCATGCACTACTCTGGTTAAACAACAATTAAATATAACCAAACAAAATAACTGGTGAAACTTATATTTCTTAAAAAATGGGAACCTGGAAACAAAATACACCTTTGAGTAACTGCAGAGTTTCAACGAGGGTAAAAACCAACACATCTATTTATTCGGCAGGCAAGTATTTTAATTATGATTTCAATTCTACGCATGTGAACTTAAGCTTCAGAAGTTTGGTGTTTAGGGAGATGGGTACCGTATTTTGAAATTTTTATTTTAACAATGAAATCCAGATGAGAAACCATTGCAAGGAATTAAATCCAGATAGCAAATCAATGAATCCTAGATCATGTGTGATATGTCTACAATCGCATAAGGATTGATGCCTTAAAGTAGAAATCTGCAAGTTACAGAAGCATGTCTGCACGTCGACACATGATTCCTTGCAATCGAGACATATCTACTTCAGCTGATAATTGTTAAGAAAATGGACCTTGGGCATAACCAAACCCCACAGGCTAGCTCATGAAATGAAAATTTCCTAAAAACATGTAAGAAGACAACAACCATACCCTCAAGACGTCAACCAATGTGAGACTTAACACCCCTGCAGTCTAGCCTTGGACAAATGAAACGTGGATAACATAACATGGGGGCCTAAGATTGGGGATAGGGATGAGTCTGGCTCTGATACCTCGTTATGAAAGTGGACATTGAACCTAACTCAACACCAAGAGTTATATCATGAGGCAAGGATTGCTCAAAACTATATAAGGAGGCAACAATCCATTCCTCATAAGACTCTGAAAATAACAATTCTTTCCCCATTGACACGATCTCAAGGTGCCATCCAGGAACTCAGAGGTTGGACACAAACATAACATTGAATCTAAGAAACGTGAGGGCACTAATACTATGCTAGACCATTTCAATTACACCATGTATTTTAAGTAGATATCTCTTCAAAGATCAGGGGCATTTTCAATAAATGAAATAGTATTATGTTCCAATCTTATTGACTCCAAATAGAGAGACGGGATTAGAACTATTAAAAAAACAAGGAAAAGGATGGGAAGCATATTAGTAGAATCTCAAATTTTAACAGGGATCCAAATGCAAAACAATTGCAGTTCTATGTTGAGATGACATCTTTTGTCTAACCACACCAGATTTTGGAGGAATGGGGAACAGATCTTCAGAGGATTAATTGTTTGAGAGTATGTTGGAAACGAACTTAACTCAGGCAACCATTATATGTAAACTCAAAGCAGAGATGCGTTCACAAAATATAGAAGTAGTTTCATGCGGAACTTCATGTCTATCTATGAATGGGAAGAGAACTCATTTATTAGTTTAAGGTATTTCCCCTACTAATGCAGAAGGAAATTTCAAATATATGAGCACAAAATTAGCAGGGGACTTCAAAAGCTTCTTCCAACAAAATGACCGACAATAATAAAAGGCAACAGTAGCATAATAAGAACAAATCAGCAAAAGTGGACCATACAGATTGAATACATCGTGATATACTACCTATCGCCACAATTAGGAACAAATTTGACCATAGACTACAAAAGAACCCCATCAATAAAACAATTTTAAAAATCTAGAATTTTGGTGAAGTCATTCTGATCGCTATAAACATACTCTAGTTTCAAAGAATCAGCACTAGAGATTGTCCTGAAAATTGGTTGGCATAACTTGGGTAAGTAAGACCAGGAGATACCTCAATCCTGAGAATTTCCCTTTTCAGTGCCATTCGAAGCTGCTCAACTTCCTGACGAGAAACAAAATATTAGTGCTCCACCAGAAATGAGACCACAGGAAAACAAGCATCCATCAGCATCCCTACCTCTAACTGAGTGATAGAGTTGCCATTTGAAATAAGCATCTTTACACTAATTCACTCTTTTACAAAAGATAAGAGAAAAACTTATGCGCAAACATGGAAATTCAACATTGAATATTCACTTAGTAAGCACTAAAGTGCCCCCATTCCATGAGCCAGTGGAAAACACTTTTTGAACCAGTACTTTCTTCTCCCTAGTTAAAATATTGAAGATGAAAAGTCAAAAAAGTTGTTTTTCCAATTAATAACAACAGCATAACTCTGTGAAAGAGTGATGTATTTACTACATACCTAAGAAAGGACAGAAGAAAAAGCTAAATTGAGGTAAAGATGATATGCTATCTACTAGTTCTTTGTATTAGGTGAAAGATATAATAGGACCTTATGGCTGAAAATATACCTCATAGGGCCAACCATCAACAACGAAAACATCGAGGGAGTATCCATCAACAGTGGAAAATACATGTGCTTCCTGAATGTTCAGCCCAAGCTCAGCTAGTAATGAAGTTAACTGTCACACATTGAAGGAGTTCATTAATGTTTCACAGTTTTTGAATGATAAAAATATGTGAACTAATATAAGCTGCAAAATTTGTAGTTTATCACATACAGCACTTATAACAGTACCACATCACAATCCAAAAAGAACAGACAGGCTTTTGTGTATTATTGCATCCCCAAAAACAAATTTGCTGCTTCACCTATGGTTCTTGAAACCCCAGGTCATAAAACCCCAATAGTCCTTACCTTCAAGGGATGTTGATCAAATAACTTCCCCCCCACCCCCCCCCCC
>MU729906.1:64387-96145 GCA_026770625.1 Nicotiana glauca
TACTCCTCGGACACAACCAATATTTTATTTCACTCCAAAATACAAGTGAAATAATACTAAAGAGAGAAGATACAAATGCCTTAAGAAGATAAGAAGGCAAATGAGAGGTGTGTTTAAATCCTAAACATTAGGCCTCCTTTTATAGGAAAAATTCCTACCCAATTTTGCTAACCCACCGATGTGGGAAGTTGAAATTTTTGACATTTCAACAAGCTTATGTTGTGGATATCGTCCAATATCAAGAAAACCGCATCTTTTTCTATGCGCAAAAACTCTCTTTGGCTGCTTTTAGGCTTTTAGATATTCCTTTACATTGTTATTTTCTTTTGGATCAAGGTAATAATGTCAACCCACACAAAATTCTATTTTTACTGTCACATTTGGATAAGAATAATATTGTTGACAATTTTTATTAACGAAAAAAACTACTCAATCGAAGACATTTTCTACAAAAATGTGAAATACAATTAAGATGTGTGCAAAATCCACGCCATCGACTTGGATCAGAATATTGATGTTTGAAAGTCAAAAATTATATTTGATTAGATAAGCGAAGACATTTAATCCAAAACGTGAAAGTCACAATTAAATAGCCCAAAAAGGAATATTAATTTAGGTTACCAAACACTCCATAAGCAAGTAGGTTTCTCTTTCTTTTTTCACGCGATAAGATTGACCTATTAAGTTGATAAAATTGTAACTTTATTCGCTTACTAATTGAAATATTTTAATCACACGTGTGATATTTGTAATATATGTTATAATAGTCTTGCGTCGATTATAGATGGAATAATTGATTTTCTTATATAGTATTGAATAATTACTCATCTCGTAATATGACTTTTGAAATTGAGTTAGATTCAAAGTTTATTTTTCCACATGATATCAAACCGTCAAACACAGACCCATCTCGGTTTTTGATTTAATGGATATAGGACACACATGTTATATCATACACTCTCCATAGATGTCTTGTCTTGAGTGTAAGGGTATTAGGATAATCTCCAATTGGTTGTGGATGGGTAATTGATCTCCTTATATAATTTACGCAATACTCATGCCATGTAGCTGCAGGGATAAGCGTTCGAGCAGTTCGAATTGAATATGAAAATTTCAGCTTGGATTTTTAGTTTTCGGGTCTAAGAAATGACAATCCAAATAAGCTTGGATTGGATCGAATTTTTTAAGTTCGGTTTCGGATTAATCGGTTTGGATAATTTGGATTTTCGATTTTGAGCTTATAATTTGAGATGTTTCTTCTTTTTACAAAAATAATTATCCAAATTAACTACTCATATTAAATTGCCTAAAAAGTTCTTCATTCTGACCGCAACCATCCAAATAAAGTATTCAAGTAATGAAATTATTATCAAAGAAATGCAACAGAGATATTAATACGGCAGATAAGAATTAGCTGTAGTAAAATAATATCCAAATAAAAAGTATTGTGACATTAATGTAGTAATTTATATTGAATATGTGAGATAATATCTAATGGGTAGGGTGTTGAATTTATTACTATTGGCATATGGATAACGAACTAAATATAAAGTATAAAATTTTAAATTTTCGAATATCCAAAATTCCGAAGTACCAAATCCATTATCCAATCTGAAATTTAAAAATTTTAAAAATCAAATCCAAAATTAAATCTGTAATCCGAAAATCCAAACCAAAAATCCAAAAAATCGGATTTCAATTTGGATTTCGGGTTTGCCCAAACTATGCCCTCCCCTAATACTAGGAGTTAGTTTTTGAAGTTGAGTTAGATCTCATGTCTATTCTTTCACCAACTAAAAGATTTTGTATTGTGACATTTATAATCAACTCATAATTTTCTTTTTGTACTCTTAACTTCATATAGTCCTAAATTAAATTCATGATGCTAATATTGATTTTCTTGTTGAAGTGCGATAACACTTTTGTTCCTATAACAATTTATTGGTCAATTCTCAATTTAGAAAAACATAACAACAATGAAGTTTAGGAACTTGTAAATCTAAAAGAGGCAAAATGAGAGCATCAAAATAAACATAGGAAAATATGCTACTGTTTAACCTATCAGTTTGTTATGGCTTATTGGCTGTGACTAGATCTGAGTATGTCCTTTTGCTTTCTTATGAATCTAATGATTCTCAACCAAGAATTAATATTGTGCCTGAATAAATATGTGGTTGTATAAACATAGCTATTTGGTTTTTTAAGATACATACAAGATTTTTCTACAATAGTATTCATATATAATAATTATTCATTATAAAAGTCAAATTTTTTTAGGTATCAATTGTTATGTTAAGTGATAATATACATGTTAGTACACTGTATTTGTACAATAATTCAGGAGAAAATAACGTATAAACAGAAACGTAGAAAAATAAAATTTAATCCGAGCCCAATGAATTTACGGTGTTTCCTTAAGGAACTTAATCCCCTCCTAGTACATAAAGCTGTGGATTATTTCCTCCCAGGATACAACGAATTACACACTGGTGTAGCGGTACTTCAAACCCCATCGAACACAATGATCGGTAGAAAATCACACTTACTATTGCTTTCTTTGTAGTTAAAATAATGCAGAAGAAAGGAGGAGAATTTAGAAATTCGTATGGAAAATCTGAGAGAATGGACTATTTATTTATAATCCCAACATTTTGAGTTCAAACGAAGAGAGGTCAGTAACGTAAAACGGCCATAACATAAATGGCCATTTACGCAAATTAAGACGAGTAGAGGAAACGTTTTCCGATCATTTGACCAAATCCGAACCCGAAAGCCGAGCGAGCGAGCGACGGCGCGAGGCTTGCCTTCTTCTTAACTCTTTAAGAGCTAAAAGAAGAGCGATTGTGTACATACTCATCAAAAATCTTTTCCTCCTCCAATATGGGACAATATCCCTTTGTCAAGGAGGAAAACTCAAATATTTCATTTTCCTCCATTTTTCATTCACCCTCTTTTAAGCTAAAATTGCTTTATAAACTCAACAATCTCCCACGTGAATGGGGAATGGCTATATCATGGAAATATGCATGAAAAACTGTGTGATTCGCAAGCAAGGATTAATCGCATATGGATATGTAGGTTTTTCTTTGAACTTTCCGTAGTGAACTTATGTCGGATATACTCAGTCAATTTGATATCTTTGAACTGTCGAACTTTGGTATATACCTAGACAATCATAAGTCACACAATTAGCTCTTAACCATCTTTGGTTCTCATTGTTGTGTTCGTTTCAGCCATGAATACCGCATGATTTCATAAGTGAGTAGAGAACTGGCCTTACAAAATTCTCCTTGAAGCGGCTAACACTTTTTACTTACATAGGTGATTCCTAAATGTGTCATCCAGTAGATACAATATTTGATATATCCCGTATCAAATTTAGAAATCATTAAAAAGCCTTAATGCTTTATCCTTGGTACTGAACATTATCTCATCACGAGAATGGACCAGAATTTTAGTTGACACTGTTGAACCGTCATTAATGACTTTGTTTGATCTCCTTGAACCTAGACCTTGAGATCTCCAGTCTTCTAGGTAGAGTTACCGTCATAGTGACCTGTTCTCGATCATAATTCCATTCTCCTCGACGATTTCTCAACTACTTCTCTAGTTAGGGCTTTTGTAAGTGGATCCGACACATTATCCCCTGCCTTTTAGTCAATCATGATAATTTCTCTATAGAGTAATTGCCTAACGATTTTATGTATTCGTCATGTATGACGAGATTTACCGTTATACATAACACTCTCAGCCCTTCCAATTGTCACTTGACTATCGTAATGTATGCATATAGGTGCCAATAATTTGGGCCAAGATGGAATATCTTCCAAGAAATTCCGGAGCTATCCAGCTTCTTCACCGACTTTATCTAAGGCTATGAACTCAGCCTCCATTGTAAAGCGGGCAATACAAGTTTGCTTAGACGACTTCCAAGATACCACTCCTCCACCAATAATGAATACATATCCACTTGTGGACTTAAAATTGCTTGAACCGGTGATCTAATTTGCATCACAGTATCACTCAATCATCATAGGATATTTACTATAGTGCATAGTAAAGTCTTGGGTATGTTTTAAATATCCCAAAACTCGTTTCATTGCCATCTAATGAGATTGACCTGGATTACTTGTGTATCGACTCAATTTACTTGTAGCACAATCAATATATGATCGTGTATAGTTCATGATATACATTAAACATCCTAAACACGAGCATAATCCAATTGTGATATGCTTTGGCCTTTGTTCTTTGCTAGTGCAAGATTCACGTCAATTGGAGTCTTTGCAACAAAATGTAAATGCTTGAATTTTTCAAGTACTGTCTTAATATAATGAGATTGTGACAATGCCAGACCTTGAGGAGTTTTATGGATCTTAATACCCAGAATTAAATTAGCAACTCCCAAGTCCTTCATATCAAACTTGCTAGTTAGTATACGCTTAGTCGCATTTATGTTGGCAATGTCATTGCTCATTATCACCATATCATCCACATATAAACAAACAATGGGTATATGATTTGGAATATTTTTAATGTATATACATTTATCTTAAAACCATTTGACAACATTGTTTGGTCAAATTTCGTATGACATTGTTTGGGTGCTTGTTTTAGTCCGTAAAGGGACTTGACAATTCTACATACCTTCTTTTTTTTTTTACCTCGAACCACAAACCCTTCAGGTTGTTCCATGTAGATTTCTTCCTCCAAATCTCCATTTAAGAAGGCCGTCTTTACGTCAATTTGATGAATTTCAAGATCATAAACTACAGTTAATGCTACTAACATTCGCATGGACGTAATTCTTGTAACTGGAGAATATGTATCAAAATAGTCAAGACTTTCTTGGTGTCAATACCCTTTGACCACAAGTCTTGCCTTATACTTATCAATAGTGCCATCATTATTCATTCTCCTCTTAAAAATCCATTTGGAACCCAATGGTTTATTTTCAGGAGGAAGATCAACCAATTTTCATGTATGGTTATTCCATATGGATTCTATTTCACTATTGAGTGCCTCTTTCCAAAATAATAATTCTGAAGAAGATATAGCTTCTTTAAACGTTCGAGGCTCAATTTCCAATAAGAAAGTTGCAAAATCTGGTCCAAATGAAGTAGATGTTCTTTGATATTTACTACGTCTTGGATCCTCCTGATTAAATGTACTTTTTTTTGTTTCTTCCTGAGGTCGTTTAGATCGTTCACCAATCGACTCACGTTCCTTCTTATACGGATATATATTTTTAAAGAATTCAGCATTATCTGATTCTATAACCGTATTATTATGAATGTCGAGATTTTCTGATTTATGAACAAAAATCGATATGCTTTACTATTGGTCGCATATCCTATGAAAACACAATCAACGGTTTTCGATCCTATTTTTACCCTTTTAGGTTTAGGAACTTGCACTTTTGCTAAACACCCCTACACTTTAAAATAATTCAAGTTGGGCTTCCTTTCTTTCCATTTTTCATATGGAATTGATTGCGTTTTTCTATGGGGTACTCAATTTAGTATCCAGTTAACCGTAGGAATGGCTTCCTCCCACAAGTTCTGTGGCAAACCAGAATTTATCAACAATGTGTTCATCATCTCCTTTAATGAACGATTCCTTTTTTCCGCAATCCCATTGGATTGGAGCATGCAAAGGGCCGTTGTTTGATGAATAATTCCATATTCTAAACATATTTCTTCAAAAGGAGATTCATATTTATCACCCCTATCACTTCTTATTATTTTGATTTTCTTGTTAAGTTGCATTTCAACTTCATTTTTGTATTGTTTGAATGCGTCTATTGTTTCATCTTTACTATTAAGTAAGTAAAACATAGCAATATCGAGTACTATCGTCAATAAAAATTATGAAATACTTCTTTTCACCGTAAGATGGTATTGACTTCATGTCGCAAATATCTGTGTGAATTAATTCTAAAGGATTTGAATTCCTTTCAACTGACTTATAAGGATGTTTAACATACTTTGATTCCAAACATATTTGATATTTTGATTTGTCACGTTCAAACATAGGCAATACTTCCAAATTAATCATTTTCCGCAAGATTTTATAATTGACATGTCCCAAACGTATATGCCATAAATCATTTGACTCAAGTAAGTAAAAAGAAGCTGAAGTTTTATTATTCTCAACGACCATTAGATTCAGTTTGAAAAGGCCTTCAGCGAGATAACCTTTTCCTACAAATATTTCATTCTTACTTATTACAACATTATAAGATACAAAGACACACTTTAACCCGTTCTTAACGAGAATTCCAGAGACTAATATCTTCCTAATCTCGGGAACATGAGGACATTGTTCAGAGTCACCACCTTGGCAGAAGTCATTTTTAAAAATATCTTGCTACATCCTTCAATTTTAGCCGTTGCAAAATTTCCCATAGAAAGCGTCTTTTCGGGTCCAATGGGAGCATATGTAGCAAACGCTTCTCTAACAGCACAAATATGGCCAGTGACACCAGAATAAATCTACCACTCCTTTAGGATTTCCCACCAGGTTGCATTCAGAAAGCATAGTACACAAGTCATCAACATCTTCGTACTTTTCGACCATGTTTGTTTGACCCTTCTTATTGTCTTTTTTTGGGAGCACGACAATCTGCAGATTTGTGTCCATCTTTCCCACAGTTGTAGCAATTTCCGTTGAATCGCTTTTTGCTTAGGTTGCTTTTTAGTCCAGAAGCCTTCTTCCTCTTTCTATTATTTTGAGGAGCATCCTCAATAATGTTCGCTCCTATTATTGTTGTGTTTCCACGGCCTTTCTTTTCAACAACTTTGTTGTCCTCTTCGATTCTCAATAGAACAATGATATCTTCAAGTTACATCTCCTTGCGTTTGTGTTTCAAGTAGTTTTTGAAGTCCTTCCACAAAGGAGGTAACTTTTCAATCATCGTTGTAACTTGAAATGCTTCATTGATGACAAGACCTTCAATAAATATTCTGCTAGTAAAAAATATAATTAATACTTTCAATATCAGTATTAATTTGACTTATACCTTCATCAAGGAGATCGTGAATAATCACTTGCAATTCCTGGACTTAAGTAATAACAGACTTGTCATCTACCATTTTGTAGTTCAAAAATTTAGCGACAACGAATTTCATTAACCCGGCATCTTTAGTTTTGTATTTCCTTTCAAGTGCAATCCACAATTATTTTGACGTCTCCACATTACTGTATACGTTATACATATCGTCCTCCAGTCCGCTAAGAATATAATTCTTGCACAGAAAATCAGAATACTTCCACACCTCAGTCACGAGAAAGCGTTCATTATCTGGAGTTTCATCGGGCGGAACATGAACATCTTCCTTAATGAACTTTTGTAGACTTAAAGTCGTCAAGTAGAAGAAAATCTTCTGTTGCCATCGCTTGAAATCAATCCCGAAATTTTTTTTGGATTTTTTTGCCAGTGCCAATGCCGGTGTTGTTCGGCTTGTCGATGCATTGGCAGTCACCATAGGAACAGTATGGTTCCCATTGTCATTCGTCATTTCTGTAAAAGAATTACATAAAGAAATATTAAAATCAGGTAGTTTTTAATCTCCAATGGAGTAGAAAATCACAAAGGTTTTAGTCTCCAGAATAGTGAGTATAACACAAATGCAAAAAATAATTAAGTTCCTTAAGCTTGTTATTAAACTGTATTTGTAAAATAATTCTGGAGAAAGTATAAACAAAAATGTAGAAAAATAAAATTTAATTTAAGCCCACCGAATTCACAGTGTTTCCTTAAGGAACTTAATCCCCTCCTAGTACCCAAGGCTGTGGATTATTTCCTCCTAAGATAGAACGAATTACACAATGGTATAGCGTTACTTCAAACCCCAATGTTTAGGCGAACACAATGATCGATAGCAAATCACACCTACTATTGCTTTTTTTTTTTTGTAGTTAAAACAATACAAAAGAAAGGAGGAGAATTCAGAAATTCATATGAAAAATATGAAAGAATGGACAGTTACATAAAATGGCCATAACGTAAATAGCCATTTACGCAAATTAAAACGTGCAGAGGAAATATTTTTCGTTACAAAAAGCGGACGGGCAGAGTCAATAAAACGGATAATTTGAATTTAATATTAATTTTTCGTTACAAACACTGAATTTTTATAATATTATGTTAATATTTACTATTAACAAATAAATTTAGTCAAAAAAATTAATCAATCAATTGACCAATTCGAAGCCGAAGCCAAAGCCGAGCGAGCGACGACGACGACGGTGGCGGCGCAAGGCTT
This sequence comes from Nicotiana glauca, assembly GCA_026770625.1. Classification (NCBI taxonomy): domain Eukaryota; kingdom Viridiplantae; phylum Streptophyta; class Magnoliopsida; order Solanales; family Solanaceae; genus Nicotiana; species Nicotiana glauca. Next base: position 72,655 of record MU729906.1, read on the forward strand.
GTCTTCTTCTTAACTCTTTAAGAGCTAAAAGAAGAGCAATTGTATATATACGCATCAAAAATCCTTTCCTCCTCCAATATGGGACAATGTCCTTTTGTCAAGGAGGGAAACTCAAATATTTCATTTTCCTATATTTCTCATTCATCCTCTTTTAAGCTAAAATAACTTTAAAAACTCAACAATACATCATCTATAATAATACTTCATTGTAGCAGCCAAAATATATCGAAACAAATAACATTGTCATAGAAAGATTTGAGTATCTATAGAGGCTGACCTATGCTATATCGATAAGGGTCACATGCACACGTAAAGTTTTAAAAAAATTCCATGTTCACATATATATGTCTTTAGATATTAATATTATATTAATAGTGAACACCTTATATGTATATAAATTTTGGTTGAAATCAAATCTGCCTCTAACGGTGCAAAGTGTGAATTAGTGAAAACGATTGCAAAACCATAATCACGTGTTTCCCTTTGATAGAAAAAGTGGTCCCACGTGTCTCTTGCCCTTCAAACAATACTGAAGTCCCGATTCATGGGAATTTGGATTTGAAACTATATTAAAGAATTAAATACAAGAAAATAGAAAAATAAATTAGGTAGCAATTGACTGTCAATGGGACTGCAATCAAAACGTGTTTTCCACGTGGCCTGCTATGTTAATTCAAGTTGACCCAATTAGGTCAAAATGCGCATAAACCAATGGAATAAACCCTAACACACATTAACCAAATGGCAAACCATTAAAATCGATGACAAATTACCACTATGATTTTATTTATGTAATTAAGTAAAATGTAAATACATAGTGCTAATAGATTGCATATATTTTGTCAATTGGCATGTTGATTTTAAATTTTGAGTTTGTCTTTGTTTGAACAATTAGAGAGTAAATTACATACAGTTCGTCCTTAAATAATTTCCTATATTTAGCTTGTATGGGCTAAAAAATACATCGCATATTTGACTTGGTCAACGGGTATAAAAGCCTTTGAAAAGGCAACTATGCATAGGCATGACAACAAATCATCAGGTCGAGGTCGTATGATGCTTAATGTAGAGCTCCAAATTTGGACGACCACAACCATTTGACAAAGGCAACAGAAGATAAGATCTTCATAAGTGGGACGCCCTACGAGGGACGATGGATAGCGGATAGAGGACGAATAGTTGTTGCAGTAATGTAGGCCCAATAAGGGGTATTTGGAATATTCTCACAAATATTCCCTATGGTGTGTTTTCTAGAATTCAGAAAGGGGTTAACCTTTATATATAGTGGGGAAAATAAATAGTAGGGGGATCTTTTTCGATTTTTTGGACCTTTTTAGGTAAAAGCAAAATTTGTAAAATCTCTCCTATTGTCACGACCTTTAACCTGGACCCGGTCGTGATGACGCCTCTCATGAAGACAAGGCCAACCGATACATTTCTAATTTATTTTTAAGCAATTAAATAATAAAATAAAGTCTTAACATAATAATTAAAATCCCAAAATAAGGTAAACAATACGATTGCGGAATAGACATAGCCCCACATCGAGGTGTCACCAGTCACGAGCATCTATCATAAAACTACAAGTCTGTAAGAGTCTACACAACTATTACATAACTAAAACAGGAGAAATAAGACACCAGGAGAAGCACTGGGCTGCAAAACGCCAAGCAGTTACCTAGTGAATCTCTGAAGTCTGCTAGAAGCTCTCAACCCTTGCAAGAAGGACCTGTAGCGCCCTAATCTGCACATATGGTGCAGGGAGTAAAGTGAGTACTCTAACTCAGTGAGTAATAACAATAAATGAAGACTGAGCGATTAGAAATCACGTTAAACACAACAATATGCTATAAAGAGGCAGACTAAAAATAAATAATTACAATTAAACAGTGTAATCTCATAAAGCATTTTTTAAGCAGTTAAACAAGTAAATGAAAGGCAGCTAGAAAAGATAAACACATAAAATCAGCCTATCGCGCACAATAGCAACAGAATCAACCCTTCGGGCAATAACATAGAATAATACCAGCCCCCCAGGCTATATCTCATATCACAATGGGTACTCGCGCTCACTGGGGGTGTATAGACTCTGGGAGGGGCCCCTTCTGACTCAAGTACAATATCAAGCAGTCTCGTGGCATCATCAATAGGCTCTCGGCCTCATATCAACAATCCACCTCATGGCGTACAATCTCAGGCCCTCGACCTCATAATCATAATCAATATATCACCGCTGTGGCGTGCAGTGATCGCTGCCAACTCGATGCTATACCAAGGTAGAAAGAGCGGGTCGCAATAGCTTTTACCCGAATAGAGGCCGGGTTTAATTTTCTTAGGGAGCTAGTAGTGGAGTGGGATTTTCTATCTAGTCTAGAGATGTGTTTGTACTCCTAATGTCACTTCAAACATTCATAGTTTTTTGATTTTATAACTACTAGTATAAAACTAATGATTAACGCTAAATTATGCTACGAGAATATTTCTAAGTTGTATCTAATGGGAAGAAAGGCACTAGGGTCGTGACGTCACCTAGGTGGCTAATTGACGGGTTTGGGGCTTATGCTATAACCGTTGCACAATTGTACCCACTCTCACACCTCTCGGTAGAGAGAGTGATTTTGCCCAATTGACTCTCTCGAGACCAATTGGGTAGGCCAATTAGATCAAGCAACTAGGGTTCAAGTAGGGTGATTACTCTCTCGAGATTTAACCCGTCAATTGGGACTATTATTTCTCATGAGTCCATTTCAATTCCTTGTTGGGTCAATTTTGGGGTCATAACTCTCTTTCTCAAGAAGAGTTAAACCCACAAAGCTTGAATCAGTGTTTGCAACCACCAATTTTTGAATAAAAATATAAAATTAACCCAAATAACAAATACCCATAATCAATCTAACCCTAGATGGCAACACCCATCAATTACCCACACTAGGGTTGAGCCACAACCCTAGCTAATGGGTTTAGCAACTCATGCTTGAAAGAGAAAATGAAGAAATAGATAAAGAACTAAGCATATTAATTAATTACTAAAAAAAATCACAAGAATCTATCGTAAAATTAAAGCTAAAAGTGCCAAAATGGCTACAAAATCGAGTCTCACGAGCACAATTGGTACTGGAATACAAAAACTGACCTAAAAATGGTAAAATGTTCTATTTATACTAGGCTAGAAAAACTAGACAAAAATACCCCTGTGGGGTCAGTGCGGGCCGCACAAAATAGATCGCGGCCACACTGGCTCTTGGACGTCACATTTATGCTTCTCTGTACTTGAGGACCGCGGACCGCGTGGAAGTGTACCGCAGCCGCGGAGGCAGTTGGCGTGGTCCACACATTATGGACCGCAGACCGCATGGCTGGAACACTAGGAATCTTCACTGTCTGAATCTCTGCTCCGCGGACCGTACTAAAAGGTAGTGTGGCCGTGAAGTGACCACCGTGGACCGCATAACGAGTACCGCGGCCGCGTAGCTTTAAGCCCAAATTTGCTAGGTCTCTGAACCTCATATCCGCAGACTGCACAAAAGAGTAGTGTGGCTGCGGAGCCTGACCACGGACCGCACATAAAAGTAGTGCGGCCGCGGTGCCTTCAGCGTGATTATACAACTCTCTGAACCTCCTAGTGCGGCCGCATTCACTTTTGCGCGGTCCGCACTAGGTTCTCTTTTCCTTAGATTTCTTGGTCTTTGGTACTTGAACATGTCTCACTTCTTTTTGAGCTAATCTTCGACATTTCGTCACTTTGTCGATCAAACCTGCAATCAAGCACAACCTGTGAGCATTTTGGGACTATTTTGTAGCAATTTATAATCAAAGCATAGGTAAGTACGGGCATAAAACACGTTAAAATCCTAACTTATCATGTAGCCCATCCCAAAAGTATCCTCACAACAGAGGCCCTCGGCCTTACTCAGTCAGAATCTCATAAGCCGCTCGGACAACAATAAACATGATATTCAACTCAAAATATCTTTTAAAAATATCATTTAAGGTGTTAAAATAGAGTAAACATGGTTGAGTTATGAAAACGGTAAAATATAGCATGACTAAGTACAAGTATAAAGTCAAAATAGTGAGGAAATGACAGTAAAAATCCCCTAAGGATCCAAATAGTTGGCACGAAGCCCAAATATGGCATTTAGCCCAAAACATGATAGCATCAAACAATTTGCAATCAAATACGTAATAAATCAGTCATTCGGGATGGACCACGCTCGTCATCTAGTGTGTGCGTCACCTCAACATAGCCTAACGCTGTCTAATATGGGGTTTCACACCCTCAGGATAACATTTAAAACCATTACTCACCTCAATCGGGCCCAAACTCTAGCTCGCGATGCCTTTTCCCCTCGAATCGGCCTCCAGATGCTTCAAATCTATCAAAATCAGAACGTAACCATCAAAATATGCTAAAGGGACAAAGACCACTCGAAAAAAATTGAAAAACAACGAAATTCCTGAAATTAACCAAACCCGACCCCCGGGCCCATGTCTCGAAATTCGATAAAATTCACATCAATAGATTCTTTATCTCCCCACGAGTTCATACATATCAAAAGTTCCGAAATCTGACCCCGAATGGTCCTTCAAATCCTCAATCAAAGGCCTAAGTTTCCAAGCCCTAGTTTCTTCCATGTTTAACCCTTAATTTCCCCTAATTACAGTCCTAATCCACGAAACAATACCATATAAATGAGTTTTTATGATCCAAAACCTTACCTCCATGAAGTCTCCTTGAATTCTCTCTTCAAAATCATTCAAAACTCCAGAATTTGAGTATAAAAATGGTGAAACACTCTCAAAATTGCGAAGGAAGAAATATATACATTCTGACCCAGGTTTTTCGCATCTGCGTTCAATCCACCGCATCTGCGGTCCAAGTCGTCGCACATGCGGTTTCCACTTAAACTTCGCTTTCGCATATGCGATGCCCAGTCTGCACTTATGCCATCACAGGCGCGGTTCTTCAACCGCTCCATCGCAGGTGCGGTTCTTCAACCGCTCCTGCGGTTTCTACTTTCCCAAGCCCTTTTCGCTTCTGCGATTCAAATCTCGCTTCTGCGAGACCGCACCTGCGGTCCCCTAGCCGCAAATACGGTTATGATAATAATGGGAAACTTCAGCTGTCACAACCAACTCCAAACCTTTCTGCCAACCATCCGAAATCACCGCGAGGCCCCCAGGATCTCAACCAAAAGCACCAACAAGTCTTATACAACCATTCAAACTTATACCAATCTTCAAACACCTCAAACAACATCAAAACAACCAAAAGACACCAAATCCAAGCCCGAAAATCTTTCGAATTCCGCTTTTGATCAAAAAGTATACCAAACCATGTCCGGATGACCTGAAATTTTGCACGCACATACCAAATGACACAACGGAACTACTGAAACTTTCAAAATTCTATTCAACCCCTATATCAAAATCTCACATATCAACCGAAAAATGCCAAAATCTCATTTTTGCCAATTCAAGCATAAATTTACTCCGGACCTCCAAAACATATTCTGATCACGCTCCTAAGTCCTAAATAACCTCCCGAAGCTATCCAAACCATCAAAATTTAAATCCGAGCCCTCTAACACATAAGTCAACATCCAGTTGACTTTTCCAACTTAAGCTTTCTTAAAAGAGATTAAGTGTCTCAAACCTTACCAAAACCTTTCCGAACCCGAGCCAACAACCCCATCACACATAGAACTGATAAACAAACAAATAGAAGAGGAAATGGGGAAAACTGAGCAGTAACTCATGAAACGACCAGGAGTTGTTACACCTTTATTGAAGATTGTCATTCTCATTGTACAATCACCGTCTTTTTCATAAGATCAACAAATATTTTCCATCGTGTTTATTACTTGCGTCTTTTGTTTTAGAGTTTATTACGCTTAGCTGAGATTTACCCCTTCATTTTATTTCATTGATTTGTTCAATAAGGTTCTAATATCTTTTGAATCAAACAATTTGGTACCGTCTGTGGGGATTTTTTTAGCTGAGACTTTAGTTTCATCTAGATCATTGAAAGAAATAATCACCTCTTCTTGGCCTCGCAACGATCAACAATGGCATGAAAGGGGGAAGCAAGATTAAAAGTGATACTAGGTGTCACTAGCAACCTTATGGATTCTATCATCGAAGCCAGCCGGGTAGACAATGAAAATACAACACCGGGCGCCACACCCGAGGGAGATACCTCACCCCTCCCGCACGAAAGTGTGACTGTCTCGCGGAAGAGGGAAACTTTAACATCCTCAGCAGGAGAAGCTCCACCGGCTGTGAAAAGGCTATTAGAAGAGTGGTTAACAAACACCTTGAGTGGCATACTTGACTAACCTGTTCAAAGGGATATTGGAGGCACAATGCGCGCTGATACCACAACTGTCACCGATGAGCCAGAAACTCCACGTGCAGGTAATGCTCACACTGACAACGATGCGGGTAATGACGCACTTACAACCATCTTAAAGAAAAAGGAAGAAATGGAAAATGAGAACAAAACGCTCCGTGATCAGATAAAGGAGCACCAAGAAAGGGTCAATAAAATACTGGGCACTCCAAAGATGCTACCAAAACGAGACGTCGACCAATTTATCGAACAACCCTACAGTGAAGGGGCAACCCCCACGCTATTCCAAAAACCTTCAAAATGCCGCCATACTTAAAAATATATGATGGCACCATAAACCCAGAAGATCACATAATCCACAACGTCACGACAGTAAAAGGCAACAATCTGTCGAAAGAGCAGGTGCCATCGGTGCTGTTAAAAAAGATCAGTGAAACCCTGACAGGGGGAGCACTGACATGGTATTCCCAACTGCCGGCACAGTCGATATCAACGTTCGAATAAATAGAAGCTCACATGGGAGCAAAAAAGGCAGAATCCAGGGTAAAGGACATCTTCACCGTTAGGCAAACGATAGTCGAGGGACTTCGGGATTTCCTAGTCCGATGCAACAGGGTAAGAATGATCCTACCCAATGTATCAGAGGGGATGGCGGTAGCAGCCTTCCAAAATGGGTTAAATAGAAATGGGTTGAACCCAATAAAAAAGTTGTTAAGTAGGCTCATGAAATACCCTCCCACCACGTGGGAAGAAATCCATAACGCATATTGTACCGAAGTAAAGGCAGATAAGGATGACTTAAATGGTCCGATCCAACGGCTAACCTCAGTACAAACTGAAATAAGGAGATATCGTCGTAATGACGGTCGAAGGGACCAACTATCCCATTTAAATCGAGAGAGGCATCAGCCGTACATTCGGATATCCATCCCACCTCCACCACGACATGCAGATGTCACGCCCCGACACACCATGCCATATCGAAATGAGAGGTATGCCCCCATAATTGTCTGCTCATAACTTTTGCATTTCTCCTTCAGAAAAAGTGTTTGCACTAGAAAAACTCGGCACAAAGGTGCAGTGGCCATAAAAGATGAAGTCGGATCCAAGCACCCGAAGATCGAACGTTCTGTGCGAGTTCCATCAGGAAAGGGGACATAAGACTGAAGATTGCATAGGCTTGCGATAGGAAGTGGTAAGAATGCTGAAACAAGGACACTTGAAAGAACTGCTGAGCGATCGAGGACGGGCTAACTTCGCTCGTGGGTATGATCAACCCCAAGGACCCCTAAAACCACCTTCACCGGCTCGTGTCATACAAATGATCATTGGCGGCGATGATGATATGGTAATCAACCATGTGAATTTCACCACTAAACACAAACTCAAGCGAATATTCGCTCACAAACGGTATGATAACCTGGAAGGTAGTATCATCTTCGATAAGTCAGATACCCACGATTTTTCTTTCCCTCACTATGATGCTCTGGTTGTAACTTTATGTATTGCGGATACCGATGTAATAAGAATAATGGTGGGTGACGGAAGCGGTGCGTGTATCATCCACTCACGAGTCTTCATACAGATGAGACTCGAGGATAAGATAGTACCGCACTGCATAACACTAACGAGTTTTAATGATGTAGTTGAACAAACCTCGGGAGAGATAATACTGCCCGTTCTGGCTGGTGAAGTCACTCTGGAAATGAATTTTCATGTCGTGAACCAGGAAATAGCCTACAACACTATCATAGGACGTCCATGGATACACGACATGCGAGTCGTCCCTTCAAGTTTCTACCAAGTGATCAAATTTCCTACCTTATGGGGAATATTTAGCATTCAGGGCAAGCAACATACCGCCCAAGAATACTACTGCATCGCCCAAGAATGCTACCGCATCGCCCAAGATTGCGCGCATACCCAACAACTAAACGGAGCGAATGTGGAAGCATAGCAATCAGCCATGTCAGGAACCAAACCCGACATACAAATGGAGGCCATCAAAGATCCAGATATCGTATAGGCCTGCAAGGCAACTGTGGAAGACCTCGACCCTGTTCAATTGGACAACATCGACAGCATGAAGAAAGATTATATCGGGCACAACCTCTCGGAACCAGGTAAGTTCTATGAATTCTTAGCTAACAATGTTGATCTATTTGCCTTCTCCCATTCAGAAATGCCGAGAATCCCAAGGGATATCGTCACACATCGGCTGAATGTCAACCCTCTTTATCTGCCTGTGCGGAAAATAAGGAGAAAGTACAACGCTACAATCAATGATGCAGTTAGCAAAGAAGTTGATAAGTTGCTCGATAATGGTTCCGTCTGAGAATCAAAGTACCCTGAGTGGGTCGCCAATGTGGTCATGGTAAAAAAGAAAAATGGGAAATGGAGGATGTGTGTCGACTTCACCGACCTAAAAAAAGCATGCCCAAAAGATTCCTTTCCACTACCACACATCGATCAGCTTATCGACGCAACAACGGGGTACGAACTATTAAGCTTCCTAGACGCCTATTCTAGCTACAACCAAATCCTAATGGCAGAAGAAGATCAAGAAAAGACCACCTTTATCACCCACCAAGGGACATACTGCTGCAGAGTTATGCCGTTCAGACTCAAGAACACAGGATCGACGTACCAATGATTGGTCGCCAAAATGTTCAAAGAACAACTTGGAAAGACTATGGAGGTCTATATCGAAGATATGTTAATGAAGTCAAAAAATAAGGAGGATCACATTCGTCATATGAAGGAAGCCTTCGAAATATTGAGGCAATATGGAATGAAATTGAATCCTAAAAATGTACTTTTGGCGTAGCCTCGGGTAAGTTCCTCGGTTTTGTAGTATCACAAAGGGTATTGAGGTCAATCTAGACCATATCAAGGCCATCAAAGGAATACCAGAGACGTTGACAAGCAAAAAACAGGTACAGAAGTTGACGGAACGAATATCCACCTTATCGAGGTTCATCTCACTGTCATCAGATAGGTGCCATAAATTTTTCAATGTACTTAGGAAGGATCACGGATTACAGTGGAACTCGGAATGCGTCAACTCCCTAAAGAAATTAAAAGCATACCTATCCTCACCGCCACTACTGGTCAAGGCAGATCCAGGCGAATGCCTCTTGGTGTATCTAGCAGTTTCTGAAGTCGTGGTAAGTGCAGTTCTTGTCCACGAAAGCAAAGGTACACAGTCTCCAATCTATTATGTCAGCAAAACCCTAATTGATGCCAAAACAAGGTCCCCCCACCTTGAGAAATTAGCTCTGGCATTAGTCGTAGCTTCACGAAAGCTTAAACCATGTTTTCAATGTTTCCCTATAAAGGCGGTGACAACCTTCCCCCTCAGGGTAATCCTACACAAACCCAAACTATCAGGTAGGTTGGCCAACTAGGCCATAGAATTAAGCGAGCACAATATAACATATCAACTGCGAACTGCTATGAATTCGCAAGTGCTCGCCGACTTCGTCGCTGATTTCAGTGAAGAAATATTTCCTGAAGTAGAGCAGGAGGTGCTTCGTGTGTCCATACCCTCCGACCTCTAGGTCCTCTATACAGACGGAGCATCTGACGTTTCGGGCTCAGGACTGGGACTCATCCTTGAATTACCTACAGAAAAGTGATTCGCCAATCCATACGATGCCCCAAAATGACTAACAACGAGGCCGAGTATGAAGCTGTGATTGAAGGATTGAAATCATCCCTAAAATATAACGCTCGACGACTCGTCTTACATTGCCACTCCCAACTCGTGGTGAATAAAGTCATTGGGACTTTCCAAATCAAAGAACCAAGACTACAAAAGTGCCTGTCAAAAATTCGCAAACTACTACTAGAATTCGATGAATGCCGCCTCGACAAAATACCCAGGGCGCAGAATGCCGAAGAAGATGGCCTCACCAACTTAGCGGCAGCCACCAGAAATATCAACAAAGAAAACGTGGTCACTCTCCTCCATTCCTCGATAGACCAGGTCGAGGTACATTTTATAAACCTGACTTGGGACTGGCGCAATCGTATCGTAACTTATTTACAGGAAGGAACGCTCCCACAAGATAAGAAATAAGCTAAAAAGCTCTGAATACAGGCATCCAGGTACAACCTCGTGAATTACGACCTTTACAAAAAGATATTCGATGGCCCCTAGCCAAATGCCTCGGACCAAATCAAACAAGGCGGGTACTAAAAGAAGTACACAAGGGGCATTGTGGTGCTCATACAGGAAACCGTACCCTCGTCAAATGCCTCATCCATGCGGGATACTACTGGCCCACCATGAAAAAAGAAGCCACAGGCTTCGTCAGGAAATGTGAATAATGTAAAAAATACGCCCCCATGATACATCAAGCAGGAGAATTGTTGCACTCCGTCACTTCGCCATGGCCGTTTATAAAGTGGGGATGGATATTGTCGGACCCCTTCCAGCAGGACGAGGTAAGGTACGCTTCCTTTTGGTTTTAACTAACTATTTTTCTAAATGGGTGGAAGCGGGTGCATACACGCAAATACGTGAGCAAGAATTTATCGCGTTCATATGAAAAAATATAATATGTCGCTTTGGAATTCCCAAAGAAATCAGTTGCGACAACGGACCCCAGTTCGTCGGAAAGAAAACAATCGAGTTCTTTGAAAAGTAGCATATCAAGCGAATACTCTCCACACCATACCATCCCACTGCCAACGGTCAGGCCAAGTTTTCCAATAAAACAATATTGAATATATTGAAAAAGAAGCTCGAGGACGCCAAAGGGATATGGCCTGAACTACTGCCAGAAGTGCTATGGGCATACCGCACCACACCAAAAACTAGCATAGGCGAAATGCCATACTCTTTAGTCTACGGGACTAATGCGGTTATACCCGTTGAAGTCAGAGAACCTAGCCTGAGATACTCCAATGACAGCGGACCAAGTAATGACGAAAGTAGATTACAAGACCTAGATGAAGTCGAGGAGTGAAGGGAAATGGCTCACATAAGAATGGTAGCCCAAAAACAACAAGCAGAAAGTTACTATAACAAAGAGGCCAAAATACGACCACTCAAGGTCGGAGATTACGTTCTCAAAGCCATAACACATGCAACAAGAGACCCTAATAAGGGAAAGCTAGGAACAAATTGGGATGGGCCATATAAAATCACAACGTCAGCAAACAAAAGAGCATTCCAGTAGAGACAATGGAAAGAAAACTACTCCCAAAAAATTGGAATATCGCCCATCTCAAATACTTCCACTTCTGAAAAGAGCCCCGAGTCGTACTATTTTTCCATCATCCGGGTTTTGTCCCAATTGTTTTTATTAGAGAGGTTTTTAATGAGGCAGCAAGGGAGATGCCTCAAGGTCCAAAATTTGTTCATTAACCCACCCGTCGATATGATCTCCAGGCCGAGTAATGAAGGGACTGGGCATAGATAGCCAAATCTCCATTGTTTGTACAAAGTCAACATGTATTTTCTATGAGAATATAATCAAATCTCCAATGTATGAATGAAACTAGCATCCACTATAGTCTAACATACAGAATAGAGTGCCACCGTACGATGGGATACTACTTCGATGCCAGCTCGAAAGTAACATCCCAATGGCTAAGGCCATCGACTAAGAAGCGTGTTCGACCGTGCTCGAACTATGATGGGATACTACTTCGACACCAGCTCAAAAGTAACATCCCAATGGCCAAGGCCATCGACTAAGAAATGTGTTCGACCTCGCTCGAACTACGACGAGATACTACTTCGATGCCAACTCGAAAGTAACATCCCAATGTCTAAGGCCATCAACTAAGAAACGTGTTCGACCGTGCTCGAACTACGACGAGATACTACTTCGATGCCAGCTCGAAAGTAACATCTCAATGGCTAAGGCCATCGACTAAGAAATATGTTCGACCTTACTCGAACTATGACGGGATACTGCTTCAACGCCAGCTCGAAAGTAACATCCCAATGTCTAAGGCCGTCGACTAAGAAACGTGTTAGATCGCTCTCGAACTACGACGGGATACTACTTCGACGACATCTCAAAAGTAACATCTCAATGGCTAAGGCCATCGAATAAGAAATGTGTTCGACCGCGCTCGAACTACGGTGGGATACTACTTTGACGCCAGCTTGAAAGTAAAATCCCAATGGCTAAGGCCATCGACTAAGAAATGTGTTCGACCGCACTCGAACTACGATGGGATACTACTTTGACGCCAGTTTAAAACAATGGCTAAGGCCATAGACTAAGAAACGTGTTCGACCTCGCTCGAACTAGACGAGATACTACTTCGATGCCAGCTCAAAAGTAACATCCTAATGGCTAAGGCCATCAACCAAGAAATGTGTTCAACCGCACTTGAACTACGACGGGATACTATTTCGATGCCAGCACAAAAATAACATCCCAATGGATAAGGCCATCGACTAAGAAATATGTTCAACCTCGCTCGAACTACGACGGGATACTACTTCGACACCAGCTCGAAAGTAATATCCCAATGGCTAAGGCCATCGACAAAAAAAGGAGTCCGACCTCACTTGAAACAAAATCGATTTAACAGTCCGACAAATGCCCAGAATCTCATAAAAATTACCACCAAATCAACAAAACAATTTCTTCATTGCAACAAATTATTACTAGCACCTATCTTTACAATGGTCTCAAAGATGCCCTTACAAAAATCCTACGGCAAAAGTAAGTACAAAAAAAAGTATGCATCATCCGCGGTACCATACACATCTTCATACCAGGAGTTGGAAGCAAGACGGTTTGCATTGTCAGAGTTGATGTAATCCCCATCAGGCGAAAGAGGGTCATACCCGCATGCCTCACGAGCTGCATGAGCTTTGGCACGCATATCCTCAAGCTTGGATTCAGACACCCTCCCCTCAGCACGAAGAGCCTTGTAAACATCGATCCTGGCCTCTGCATAAACCCACAACTCATATAAACGACGAGGCACAATAGGATCGGCTGAAGCACGAGACGTAGAAGGTTACGAGTTTTGGTGCACGTCTTCCGCCTTAGTGACGCCACATGCCTGGTCATTGCGGATAACTCCGCCTCTAACTCCTTTACAAGCACCTCGAGTCCCGTTACCTTAAGCTCAAATTCCTCCTTCTCCTTGGTCCACTCCGACCTATAGACACAAAGGGTATCTTCCAACATCGCTGCTTTAGAAATAACGGTCGCCAATCTATTAGTGCTCACACTCAACTCGCCCTTAAGACCGTCGATCTCCACCGCCTTCATACCCAATTTAATGGTTAGACTGGCCATCCTTGCTTGCATGTCGGCATTCTCAAACATCACCCCTATACTTAATTCAAGCTCATGTTCCTTAGCCTTAAGGGACACTTCGAGTTCACTATTACGAGTAATAGCCTTCATAAGATCCTCGTCTCGCTCTCTCAGCTCCTCGACCTTGCGCGCCAGTTGGTCCTCCCTCTATTTAAGCCCTTCACAGAATAGTTGGAACTCAGGGTCCTGATGGTAGATATTGTCCATTGCACGATGCTTGGTGCAATATTCTTGATATTTAGAGGACATCTTCCCATAGACGGCCTTCCTCTTCCTTTCCCGGCGCTCACCTTCAATCTCCATGATATGGGTCTGACACAATAAGAAAAAGTCAAAACAAAAAGACAGGCCAAAAATAATAACGCGAACCCAAAAACGAAAAGGAAGAGAAAGATATATACCCGCAAGGCCATGCTGGTGATGTTTTGAGATAACTTCATGTCGTTCATAGCTCTAAGAGCCTCGCTCTCGGGTAGCACATAAAGGGGCTAAAACAGACGCCACCTGACCACAGTTCGACAACATGTTATAGTCCCTAGGGACAACTATATGCCGATCAGAGCCCTCCATCCTGATCCACATGAGTATGGCACTCTAAAAATTCACGAATGTTCGTCGGGTCGACATCCAAACCTAAGCCATCGCCTTTGACACTAGGCCCCCTCCGACGTTAGAAGATGCGCCACCCTCAACGTAACGCACAGAACCACCTCCTGGGTATACCTCTTTCGTTTGAGGGGACCTCCCCGCTGCAATATCATCAACCATAAATGAGGGCACATGTGCCGTCCGCGAAGCACCCGTCTTACTTCTACCAGCGTCCACGGCCACCTCTTTCCCAAGCTCCACTCTCCTCCTTTTCCTTAGTAATAACTCATCCCCATTAGAGGATTCGTCTGTAGGGTGATGGATCGGTACAGAAGAGGTCTCTTCCCTTACGACCATATCACGAGAAGGATCTTCCATCTGTATCGGTTGAGCCCGACCCTCCCGAACGGACTTACTCAGTGTAAATTGCATCCCTGCAGCAGCAAAAGCCTATCGAAATACAGGGACCGGGACCCTATGCCTAGAAGCTCCCCGAATTGTTATCGAAAAAAGTTCTATCAATAAGCAACAACATACAATCAACGAGTGATATAAGGGAAAGCACTTACCAGACGAGACTCTCGACCTGAAGAGTTTTATGAAAATAGGCCAGTCTCGAGTCTCCACTGCATGGGGGAGCAGACGGGCTACCCAATCCCTTATGCCTACAATAGGGCGAGGTGGGCATGTCACAGCTGCAAACGATAGGTAAATAAACACTAAGGTAAATGAAGAAGAAACAAAAAAATAAAAAAATAAGTGGTGACACTCACGTTTCTCTTTCCATCGCTCCGGGAACCTAGCGGGGTCAAACACGATGTGGGCAGTTCTGACGAAGAAGTACTTGTGCCAAAACTTACAACTCGCCCGATCGTCGGTCCCAACTACCAGCCCTTTTTTTCCCACGATGCCTCAAATGCACCATGGTACCCCTGTGGAAGCTGGGTGAAAACAAGAGCAAAAGGTGGTGAACAGTAACCTCACACCCTGTCAACTCCGCGTAATTTGTCAACAGAGGAGTATTTTAAGCGTATACGGAGAAAGTTGAGCCGGGTAGATCTGGTAGAATCGAAAAAATTTCTCTGCTAACGGAAGAAGGGGGAAGGAATGACCGATCACAAAAGTGTACTCATAAAAGGCACAGTACTTAGGCCTATTCCTCAAAATCCCTTCCCGCTGGAACCATATCAACATAGGCGGGGATGTTATACTTTGCACGAAGAGCATCAATATGAACTTGCTCCGTTTCGGATAGGGCTGTCAAATTTGGCCCAAGCCCAAATGAACAGCCCAACCTGCCCAAGGTTGGATTGGTTATTGACCCACCAATTTATTGAACTTAGTCCATCTTGACCCAACCCATCTCAACCTATTTAAAGTTGGGCTAATTTTTAGCCCAAATTGATCCATGAGTAAGTTTGTCAAAATATCTTAGAAATAATTTTATTTTTATTTAATATTTTAAATATGACCATAATAAAAGCAAAAAAGCCTTATTTAGTAATGATATAATTTATAAGACAATAACACATATTAATTAAAGTTTAATAAGAGTTGGGCGGGTTGGGTTATGACCCGAATTTTAACCTATCTTGACCCAATCCATCTTAGTCCAAGTAACTTTTGGGCGGATCATTTGACCCGCCCAATTATTGACTCAACCCATTTTGACCCGCCCAAAATTGATCCAACCCGCCCATTTGACACCCCTAGTTTCGGAAAACACAGGGATAGGAGTAGGAGGAGGATCTTTGAGAAAATCACTTCGAGACATGGGGTGTCTCGGCAGCAACTCCTCAACGGTAGGGAAGCTATCCCTTTCCTCCGCCATCATGCCCTCATCGCCAAGAGGGGGCGCCACGGATATCAGAGTGGCGTCAGAAACCCCTTCTCGAGACCGATGTGATCTAGGCATCTCCTCGGCGATAATATGGTAAAGTAAAAGAGAGGGCTAAGAACGAAAAAGGGGAGAAGAAGAAGCAAAGAAAACGTTAAACACGGGAGAGGTACGAAAGAGGGGAAAGAGATAAAATGGCCAAGAATTTTTGAAAAAATAAACCCTCCCCTATTTATAGGATTGGGTGGCACCGGAATCGAAGTGAAAGGCTGCAGAGTAGCACCAGAATTGAGGTGAAAGACTACAGGGTGGCATTGAAACCGAAGTGACAAGTCGTCAGCCCATGTCTCGAAAACACGCATAATGATGACGCATATGGAGATGACGTCATTTTCCGATAAGACACACCACCTGGAGTCTTGTTAAGCACGTTAACCCCCCACTGTTGGCCAACTCATAACGCTCCGTAAAACCAAATTTCTCCACGAAGGATGGATGGTGTCCGCTTATCAAGGACGCACCAAATTGTGACCTCGACAAGTAGAGGGACTAACTGTATGGGTCCAAATTTGGACGACCACAACCATTTGACAAAGGCAAGGGGAAGATGAGATCTTCATAAGCGGGACGCCCTACGAGGGACGACGGATAGCGGATGAAAGATGAATAGCTGTTGCAGTAGAGTAGGCGCAATAAAGGGTATTTGGAATATTTTCACGAATATTCCCTATGGTGTATTTTCTAGGGTTCAAAAAGGGGTTAACCCTTATATATAGTGGAGAAAATACCTAGTAGGGGGATCTTCTTCGATTTTTTTTGGACATTTTCAGTTGAAAGCAAAACTTGTAAAATCTCTCCTATATTGAAGACTGTCATTCTCATTGTATAATCACCATCTTTTTCATAAGATCAACAAATACTTTCTATCGTGTTCACTACTTGCGTCTTCTGTTCTAGAGTTTATTATGCTTAGCTGAGATTTACCCCTTCATTTTCTTTGATTGAATTGTTCAATAAGGTTCCAATATCTTTTGAATCAAATACTTAAGAAATTAAATTAAAAATAGCTTAGAAATTTTTCCGACAGATTTTGGTCGGAAAGCCTTGGACGGAAATCACCTGATTTCTAGTAGTGTTTCCTAGTTTTAGCTTGTATGGACTAAAAAATACGTCGTGTATTTGACTTGGTCAACGGGTATAAAAGCCTTCGAAAGGCAACTATGCATTGGCATGACAACAAATTATAAGGTCGAGGTCGTATAACGCTTAAGAAATTAAATTAAAAGTAGCTCATAACAGTCTCAATCCGGAGAAAGAGATGTCTTTTCTCTCACATGGTTTTGTGCTTCACCAAAATTGGTGAATTATTCATCCTCCGCTTTCAAAGATAGAGATTGCTCTTACTATATACGAGGGTGTTATTGGCTTAGCAAATATGAAGAAAAAGATTGCCTATTTGGCTTAGTGATGTGTTGTTTGTTTTTGGTTAAAACTATATATAGCGAGTAAATAGACATCTAAACTAATTTAGAAAGTATTTAACTACTTCAGTCATCGTACGTTTATTTCACGTGAAACAAATTCTTATACGCGAATAAAGTAACATATGAAAATGTATAGTTGAAATAAATAAACATGTGAAGTGTGGGGTAAGTGAAGTTGACAATAACAACATTATACCTAGTAAAATTTCATAAGTGAGGTCTGAAAAAGATAATCTCCACGCTGATCTTACTCTTACCTTTGTGAAGATAGAGAGACTATTTCCATTCCCTCGGCTCGGGTAACAGAAGTTGAATAAGATGAAATAGGCATTGCTTGATCACGGGAGGATCCAAAGCATTACATATGAGTTTAATGGAACCCAATATCTTTTGCTTATACTTTGTATATATATTAAAAGAATTATTAAATATTTAACAAAATAAGATTGTGAATCCAATTATTAATATATATAAAAAAAATCATAAAACTCATAAATATTAAATCCTAGATCGGTCGTGCTTAATCACATACTAGACCAGATCTGGCAAAGCAAACCAAATCCTTAGGAGATACACTAAGGTTCCGTTTGGCCATGAGTATTGTCAAAATAAATTTGAAATTTATTTTCAAAACTCATGTTTGACCATAAATTTTGTTCACATTTCGGCCAAATTCCAAATCCCAAATCTCAAGTTCCAAAATCAGCTATTGAGCTGATTTTGGGCCAAAATCCCAAAACTTGGGAATTATATGCGTTTTTCTAAAATAAAGTTAAAAAATATATTTTGAAAATGTATGTCCAAATACATTTTCATATCCAAACCAAATTTTATCCAAATCAAATTTTTTAAAATAAATTTGGGATCTATAGCCAAACGCTAGCTAAATGATTAGGCGATCAGATTAGGGGCAATTCAAATTAAAGGCAGACAAGTGGAGTATGGATGAGAATTGCATACGTGGCAGTTGCAAAAATGGCCTTTGGGAGTCCCCAAAGGTCAATTGGAAACAACAATTAAGGGCTTGTTAATGGCCGTGGACTTGTGGTTATGTTGCGCATAAGCAAAAAATTAGTAAACTAATGGAGCTGTTAGAATTTCTTTTTATTGATAATCGAGATTAATAGATGATTAAAAAATGAAAATATGAAAAGCTAGCGGCGTAAGCGGCGAGTGGTTGCCGTTGGCTGGAATATTCTCGGGAATATGCAGGATTTCTCCGCCGGTCTGAACGAGCTTTCCCCAGTTCTCTCCTCCCTAAAATGCAACTGACAAATTATATTCATTATTTTGTATATTCTTGAATCCTTAAAATTAAGAATATTATCCTTTTGTCCTTCCTCGTTCCGTGTGTGCTACTAGCTTTCTTATAAACTATACCCCACCATGTAAGACATTATCCTCTGTAGGTCAATGATTTTGTTTATATTTTTATATTCTAAAATTAATTAGCTGGACTAATTCTGATTCATGTCGTGTAGGGTTTTTAATAGGGAGACACTCCTTAGAGAAAAAAATTTCATTCTCAAAACTTAAACTTAGACTAATTAATTCTAATGCATCGTAAAGTTATCTCCGTGTAACCTATAAGGTCACGAATTGGAGCCGTAAAAGCAACTATTAATACTTATATTAGCGTAGGTTGTTTATATGAATGCAGTCTTTCCCTGAACCTTACGAGATACGTTGTGCATTGGGCTGCCCATTGCATCCCTCGACGGTATTGAATTTTTTTTAATATTTTTTTTCATTTTGGAAGGTGGGGATGAACAGGAAGAGCAGTCTATTTTATACGTGTTTTTTTGTTTATGATATAAAATTCAAAAAGAAACATAAATTATTAACATTTGCTCCCGAAGACTATGGGCAGGAAGGAGATGGTCTAGGCGTGCTGCTGGTATTGCTCTAATGGAGTTATTGTCTATTTAAGAGTGGGTAAATAATGAGCTGGCTGTGGAATACTCGTCATTACCACATTATTACATGTAGTAGTAAACTTTTACTGGAACCTTTTATTATTGTAGTATGTACATAACCTAAAGCACCGACAACTGATAATTTATGTTCTTTTATATTTTTACAGCATATTCGCAAACCTTTCTTCTTCCTTAAAAAAAAAAAAGTTTCAGAATACTCATTTCCATTTTCACGTAAAAAGGTACATTTTCTATAATACTGTGCGTTATAATATTTAAAAAGAACATCTTCTAGTATAATTTTTTTAATTGCAATACAACCAAAAAAGGAAAAACAACTAGGACCACTTATTCTCTGATTAAACCTTTCTTCTCCCTTTAAAAAAAGATAAAAAATCAAAACACTGATTTCCATTTTCACGTAGAAAGGTACATTTTTCTATAATACTGTGCGTTATAATATTTAAAAAGAACATCTTCTACTATAATCTTTTTGACTGCAATAAAACCCACAAAAAAAAAAAAAAACCCCAACCAACTAGGACCACTTATTCTCTCATTGAACATGTAACATATGTTTTCCTTTTCATTGTCTAATAATTTCATACTGTTGCTCTGGTTTTCTTATCGTATGAAAAATATAGAAGTTTGTATACGAAGCAAATATAATAAAATAAAAAAATTATTATCTACATAAATCACCAGTGTGCATGGTAGAAATATAGAAGCTGAACCACTCAAATTTATGTTGGAATATTAAGCCCTCAGATATATTTCATACCGTAAAATAATTTTAAGATATGGGGTACATCAAAATGGATGGGAGATTTTTTTATTTTTTATTTTACATGAGTGAGAAGGGTGGTGGAGGGAGGGTCGTTGTTGTCAATTGTCAAATGTCTTAATTACCCCAAATTGAAACCTCACTAGGAAAAAAAGACGTCTTTTTTGGGTAAGACCCATCAACAAAAATGACACATGATGCATTTCGTTCATTAATATAGACCAATAATCCAAGATATTTTTGAGGTATATCCACTGTCTAAACTAGTCATGGCTTTAGGGTTGCCCATATTTCATGGAACCTCTCTTTATTTTCCCTTTTATTTGCCTTCAAGAAGAAAAGTTGTTAATCACTTGTTTGTAATACTGGCTCCAGGCCTCCTTACTAGGCTTTTGGGCTGACATTGGAAGAGACTTTGGTCCATTTTCTTTAATTTAGGTATAGGCATGTAAAGTGTGTTCGACTTTTATTATCTTGAATAATTTTCACCTCATGATGAATTAGTTTTTAAGGTTGAGTCAGACTATATGTACATTTTGCCACATGATATTACAATCAGGCGCATTTCATTATATATATATTTACTCGATGTTGGCTCAAATGTTATAATCCACACTCTTAAGGTGTTAAGCGTGAGGCTAGAGAGAGTATTCGATATTTAATGCTAGCTGTGAATAGGTAATTGATCTCTTTATATGATTATTTTTGGAAATCAATATCAGAAAACTTTTGGATTAACTTATACTCCATATTTATTTCTTTACGGACACAACGTATATGTAAATTAATGTCAGCAAGTGCGAATGTTCTCATTAATTTATGCGCGCACTAGGAGGTAGATCTAAAAAATTTGTAACATAGGCGTACAAACTAAAAAAAGTTTATAAAAAAAAGATATTACATGGGAATTAATTTCTAATTCTTTTGGGTAAATTACTTAGCACTTAAGCTATTGCACTACTTAGCCATTTTGACGCATGGCAGTCAGCAAATACTAGATCAATTTTAAAAGATATATACATAAAATACTTAATTTAACGGCAAAAACATGGGTTCATATTCACCATCAATAAGATATCAAATCCGCCCGTAGACGTAGGGTTTGTACACAAAGGGGCTGTAAATCAATTTCAGTGAGTGTAATCACATTCATTACTTTTTAATGTGCAGAAATAAATTGACATGTGTTGTCACAGGAAAATATCGGGTGCAATGACGTTCATTACCATTGATAAAAATCTTGAATTTATCTCTATTTGCACATTGCAGTTCCTAACAAAATAAGATGGGCTGCTTTTATGAGAAATAATGTGAGACATCGAGAAAATTAAGGACCACCATGAGCCTCTACTATATTAGTGGATAAATATAGAGGACCATGATTGCTATAGATAGATGCAATGGACCAACCAGTGAACCAACTAAAAGCACATTTTTTACACTTGGGGTCATCATCCGGTAGGGTATATAAGAATAGTATTGAATGTAGCGTTAGTAATGCTAAGGAATTGTAATATCAATATTTATTTATAAAAATACCCTCCACATTCTTTAGAAAGGATTTGGAAAAGGTTTATAAAGGGCAGTTCTATTTTTATACATGTTTATTCATGTATTAAAAATCATGGTATTGCTAATACCATGGTTTGTTATGTATAAGAATAGTATTGAATATCGTTTATAACTGAATACAAATATTAGTTATACATACGTTGAAAACATAACCAAACAAGAAATTAATAATATCAAAGCTAATGCATATATCATTTTCCCTAATACGTCCTACCAAACAACCCCTTAGGCCTTAATATTAGTTTGTTCCTATACAAAAAAATTATTTTGATAAAGTAATGTGGTAGGTTGTATCGGGGCAACTAATTGGTGGGTCTATTTTGGGGTATCTTCCTCCCTATTTTTTGTTCATATTTATCGCAAGAAGCAAGATTTTTTATAAACAGAGAATTAAGATGAAAAATGTAAAGGTCAACACAAAATCTCAAATGTCATACATACACATTAGCATAAGAATGAAAAAAAAAAAAAAGCCCAAAAACTGAAGAGGTCCTCCAAATATTTACATAAGGAGAAAAAAAGGGAAGAAGAAACATGTGGAATGTGGACGTTTGACATATTAATACTGCTATATCTTTCGTGCTACAGTTTTTTCTCTTTGTTTACACCGGACAGGCGGACAGGTAGTTATTTTTGAGGGATCTTCGCACAAATAATCGAATATATTCATTGTTTATTTTTTATAGTTATATATAATTTATATATTGATTAGACATAACTATACACATATAACATAAATTCTGTATATATTATACTTACGCTGATTATTTTAGTTTAAGCGGTCGGGTATGCGGCTATTTAGGTTAATTCTTCTATTTTTAATAATATTAAACATGTATTATGTATGTATCTGTAGACGATAAATTTGCGTCTAGAAAATAATTGAGACAGAAAAATATTGTGACAATTGTTATATTGATTTCAAATAGTTTGAGTGTTACAATCTCTATGGTTCCTCTGATTCTACTTTTTCAATATAAATTCAAGGGCCTTTGAGTTTAATCTTGAATTTGAATTTAATTTATCCGTTGCGAACGCTTTGATTGTTGGACGAATTTTATCACGAACAACTAGCTTTGATATTGAACGTCTTGTATTTGATTTGACTTCATTCTTGATCTTGAATACTTGAAATTTGTGTTGAAGTGCTTGAATGCTTGAACACCTGAACACTAGCAGTTTTAGAGAATTGTGGCCTTTGATCCACGAGCTCCCTTGTGTCTTCTTTATAACTTCTTGTATCTTTTCTGGGTTATGAAGACCCCTATTTATAGTTGTGGAAGGGAAGAGTTATGATAAGAACAAACTCTTTCCGGTCAATCAGGTTGCAGAGTGACAAGGCCGCATTTGATTGGCCATAAAATATCACTTGCACATGTGGCGCGATTTCATTGGCCTTTTAATTTGATTTGGCATGCCTTGTCATTTTGACACGCGGTACGATCCTATTGTCTCTTTGTTTGACTTGGTCCGCCACGTCATTTGACATGCGATTTGATCACGCCCAAGTACGGACGTTGCAAATAAAACCCGAGTATTACGCCCAGGATCGAATCCACAGAGAGTCAATCTAACAACTGCTACTTTTAGACCCACTCAATTCTTAAAACCAGCTTCCAAATACTTTTGAATCACTGTTGAGGTTTCTTTGTAAACTAAA
>MU729915.1:450-17304 GCA_026770625.1 Nicotiana glauca
GCCTGGACTCTTGCACCCAACCTTTAAAAATAATTCTGAAACAGTTATATTTAGGATGAAAAAACCAAAAATAGAAAACGTAGCCCATTTAAGATTGGACTCTAATAAAAAATGGAGATGAGCCTCACTAAAAACCACAAATACTTAATTGTGGGGCCCTCAAATAAATCTCAACATAAAAACTCTAGACTTGGAAGGACCGTTTAGCAAATTTCACGGTCTTTCCCGAAGTTAATAAAGACGTATATACTTTAGGCGCGATTAATAATATTACATTCCTAACACGGGTGCACGTTTATGTGACCCAAATCCAAATCCCGGCAAAGTTGAAATGCACTAAAGTCACAGGCGTACTGGTACGGTGTGAAATGTATTTTCGCGATGTCGCAATTCTTTAAAATGACAAAGCGGGACATTAATAATGCATAAAAATGAAGCATATAAAAATCAGATAAAAATAAAAATAACAGTTAAGCGACCGTGCTAGAACCACGGAATCCGGGAGTGCCTAACACCTTCTCCCGAGTTAACAGAATTCCTTATCCGGATTTCTGATTCGCAGACTATAACAGAGTCATAATTTCCTCGGTTCGGGATTAAACCGGTGACTTGGGACACCATTATTTTTCCAAGTGGCGACTCTGAAATTTAATAAATAAATCCCGTTCCAACTGTCCTTTAAGTGGAAAAACTCCTTCCCTTTTATTATTATATCCCTTCTCGGGGTGTAGTATTAATAAGCGGTGCATAAGTAGTAAAAAAAAAAGGAGGTGTGACAATTATATCTCTCTTCTTGAATGGTAAATAATGATAATCTTTATTAACTTGTTACCTCATACCCTTCCTCACCTTGCTCCTTTTACTTGCTGCAACTCGTATCTAACTTCCGATTCCGTTACTCCTTTTTACCATAAGAGTGGATAAGTATTCTTTTCTAAAAGTTCCTTAACGGGAACCGTAAACCTTTTAGTACATGCATGATCTTCTAAAGACCTCTCATCAACTCATCATACGCAAGATGCAAAAATTGAGTTCCAAACTCAACGCTTCCATAACTATTCCTCTTATCGATCATCTTTCTGAATGTAGGCATCGTCTTATTACGAATAAAATAGAAGTTCAGAATTTGAATTCTTATAAGCGAGCTCTACCACACGATCTAAAGTAAGTAGAAAGAGTAACAGTCCTAAATGCCTTGTAGCCTCCTTCTTATAAGTGTGGTGCACAACACACCCATAAACAAGACTCTACTAGATACGGCTTGTAGATTCCCTAGGACAGAACTGCTCTGATACCGCTTTTCTCACGCCCCCAACCTAGGGGCGAGACCGGCACCCAGTGCCTCAGCTATTCTTGCGTACCAACTTGCAACTAAGGGATTCTGAACATATGATGTCATACTTTGGACATGGTCCACATTGCAAGAACACTACGAATGCTGACTAAATGTCAATATAAAACTAGGTCGACAAGGGCGTCATAACTGCTACAACTGGCAAACCAAAAAAATATACATAAAAGGCCTACCAGCCCAAGATACTACACTAACTGACATGATATGTCTATAAGCCTCTACTGGTGGATATACTGTGATCGGAACAGCTCCCCGACCTACTCATAACATATATACATATATACATAAGATGTATATAAAGCTCTAGACCCGACGACTCCGAAAGGCATAGAGCTTACCGATCAAGATGAACTCGAGCAACACTTAATGAAGAGGGCTACCCGTCTGTCTGTCTGAACCTACACGCATAAAATGCAGCGCCCCTAGAAAAGGGACGTCAGTACGAAATAATATACTCGATGTAAGGCAATATACTGAAAACTGAAACTGAACTGCTAATATAATAAGTGAAAATAAATGGAAGTCAAAGATAATCTGAAGATATGTTTATCTGCTGATACTGACTCAATTCTCTCAATATAGTAAGTAAAATAACTATTCGGCCCTATAAGGCTTGGTATATATATATATAACTGCTCTACCGTAGTAGGCTCGCTCATAGGCGCTCGGCCATACTAGACTCTGTATCTTGACCAACTGGGCTCTTTCATAAGCGCTCGACCACAGTAGGCTCGGTATATAATTTACCATCTGATCAGAGGTTGCCAGATAGGGGCCTGCCCATCGATTATCACTCGATGGTAATGAAAATACTTTAATACTGTGTGTATATACTCTCTGCTCTCTTGATTAGAATAAGAAAATACTCAATTGAATATGAAGTCCAGATAAAGAGAATATGGTAACTTGCGAGACTAGCAAAATATGCATAAATTTCGGGATATGAATTTTTCTTTATGCCTCATTATCAAACTTGTGTAATGACGAGAACATGTCAAAATTAAGGAAGAGCTTAGCCTTAACATACCTGGAGCAGGGAAAAATCCGTATGATATTCTTGGAAAACATTACACCGTACTCCTTATAATCGCGAAAATCTACGTTGCTAAAACTTTAACAATTCCCGTTGGATTGGTTGAAGAATTCATTGCTTAATATTTAGAACCTGGTTGAAGTGTTTAGAAATGAGAAAGTTGAAATTTCTAATAAATGGCTAACGTTCTCATTATCTTTTAGTACTGTCCTTGACTCTACTTTGGATCATTGATCAGAATGCCTAACGTTTTTTCCCCACTTTTAATTGTAGTGTTACTTCTAAAAGTCTTAAGGTTTGAAGTGTCTTGTAATTGATTTATTAGGATGCCACCTACTAAGAAATGACTAAGAGTCATTTTCTTAATAAGGGACTTGCTGCCACGTGGGGGTGGAGGAAGATTTTTTTTTAATCTTATCCAATAATTAATTAATTAATTAACTAGGTAATATCTCGCTACTCGGTAATTAACTAATTACCGGCGTAATTAAGAATTGATTCAACTTACTTAAAATTCTACTTTTTTCAATACACTTTATACGTCCTACTATTATGGTCATATGGTACTAGTCCATAAATATCAGGTATTATCGTTCGGCCCATATTTTATCCCAACATGCTAACTTGGACGAAATTCATTTTCTTTGACTTGTTTACCCTTTCACCTTCACGAATTTACTCATCACTTGTTTGAAATATCATAATCTTTATAATCTCCAAATATTCTTTTCCTTGGACTGATGTCAATTACCTTACGACAAATTCAACGTGCAATACTACAGGGTACAACATTGTTGTAATTTAATACTGCGAAGCGTAACATTATCGTAATGTAATACTGCAAGGCGTAACATCATCGTAATATAATACTGCAGGATGTTATATCGACGTAAGATTACGGGGCATAACATCGCATGTGCGATCAGGGAGCTGCAGATGCGGAAGCTGTGGAGTTTGGTCCGTTCCGTAGAAGCGGAAGATTAGTCGCAAGTGCGCACTGCAGGTGCTATGGTGTGACCGCAGATGCGGAAAGTGGTTCATTAAGTGGGTTCCGCACCTGCAATGGAAATTCCGCAGGTGCGGTGCCGCAGAAATGTGTATTTGACCGCATGTATGATTTTGTTGGATAGAAAGCCTCAGCTCGAGGTTTGTTCTTCATTTTTGGATTTTGGGCTCTAGGAACTCGGAGGAGAGGCAATTTTTCAAGGGATTTGAAGGAACAAAATTAGGGTAAGTGATTCTAACCTATAATGGTTTAAATTTCATAAATCTATGATTTTATTCATCATCTAATTGAGAAGTTGGACTAGAAATTTGGGAATTTAGGGCTTGAAATTGGAGAGCATAATTTGAGGATTTGAGGGTCCATTTGACGTCGGATTTTGATGATTTTGGTATGTATAGACTCGTGACGATGAGGATTCTAGTGTTGTGATTTTTATCAGATTTCGAGACGTGGGCCCGGGGTCAGGTTTGGCCAATTTCGAGAATTTTTACCTAATTTGATAATTTTCGCGTGAGATTTGTTCCTTTGGCATGTATTGATGATCTGATTCTGATTTTGGATAGATTTGGGGTGATTTGAGGCCGAGTCGAGTGGCAAGGGCATTGCGGAGTAGATTTTTGTCCGATTTGAGGTAAGTAATGATTGTAAATCTAGACCCGAGGGTATGAAACCCCAGAATTTCGTGCTATTTTGATATATGAGGTGACGCACATGCTAGGTGACGGGTGTGTGGATGTGCACTCATAGGGATTGTGACCCGGTCTGTACCGTGACATTTATATGATATCTATGTATTTTAGAAATGATTCTGTTAACTTGGGTTGAATGCCATGTTTGGGGCCTTGTGCCGTACTATTTTGACTCTCAGGGTTATTTAACTGCTATCCTCACATTGTTTTGATTCGAAAGTATATCCTCAGTCATGATTTTTACCTGTTTATTGTTTGATTCAGTTTCATTACTCTATTTTTAAATATATAACGTTGTTTGGGCTGAGTTCGCTGATTTACCATTGAAATGCTCGAGTGGCTTGTGAGGCTGATGAGTGAGCTGATAATGAGGATTATATAATTATGGATCGGGCTGCACACCGCAGCAATATAGTGCTTGGGCTGTAGGAGCCCCTCCGGAGTCTGCATACCCCCAGTGAGGGCAGTCGACTATAAATTCATGGATCGGGTTATACGCCGCAACGGTTATTATACGGCACCTATTGAGCGTGAGTGCTGGTTGATGAGTGTTGAGCCACGAGTGACTGAGAGGCTTGCCTGAGGGGCAATATATGAGTGATACTTGCCCGACAGGCTATATATATGTGTGATACTTTGCCCGAGGGGCTAAATATGAGTGACACTTCACCCGAGGGGCTTGTTTATAAAATTACTGTTTTCACTCCTCTTCTTTTATGTTGAGCCTCTATTGAAGTATGTTGAACAAAAAAAATATTTTTATATGATTTTCATTGAAACTGGAGTTTTACGAGATATCTTGACTAGAATACTGATTTGGGCTTTGTTATTTTTCACCGAAACTTTATATTGTGAACTTTAAGTGATTTTACTGCTCGTCACTGCACTTAGTCTTTATTTATGATTGTTACTTACTGAGTTGGCGTACTCATATTAATCCCTGCACGTTGTGTGCAGATCCATCTATTTCTGAGCCCGATAGCGGGCGTTGATTACTCAGTGGCAGATCCATCAGAGTTAGTAAGGTAGCTTCTTGGCGATAGCAGCCCTGCTTTCTCCCTCCTATCTTTTGGTTGTTCAGTTACGGGCTTGTGTTGTTTTCAGCACTTGTTATTTAGACTCATGTTATGAAAATTTTATTAATTAATAGCTTAAACATCTTTTTATAAAATATTAGTTTGATTTGGGATTTGTGTCGGATGATCTAGTTCCATGACATGCGCCATCACGACCTGGTTGGTTTCGGGGTCGTGATAGCAAACTTCTCAAATTGCATTCCAAGTCAAATCCGAATATCATATCAGTTTGTTAGTAATAGTAATTTTTTAAAAACGCACATAATATAAATTAAAAAAAAATATTCGAATATATCCTTATCTTATAATCTATGTATTTGAGTTGAAAAAAAAAATTTGAAATCGATGAGATTAACTTTCAAATTTTTTATACTCAACAAAGATGAAACATAAGAAGAAATTTATTGTCATCTTTTATTTTTCGTTTTTAGATCTTTCTAACATATTTTTCAATATTTATTTTCTTTTATCTTATTTTTATGTCATTATTTCTTTTGTTACAAAAAATTAATCTATTTCACTGTAAAAGGATGAGTTTTAAGAAAAATTATCTACATATGAACTTTAATTATATTTTTAGTTTTTGTTTGAAATTATTTCATATTTTTCTTTTGGCTTTATCTAATCATCCTAAATAGGTACCCACTCGACCATTTAAATTAAAAAATTAAATGATGTGTAATTTATATATAATTCATATATAATATGTGTATAATCGTGTGTTATCGGTATATCATCTATTTATATTAGCTATAAAAATTAAACATTAAATATGCTCGGATATGATGTAAATATTCCATAAGATTTCGGTTTTTTGAGTTTATTCATAATATAACTTCTATTATAATAATTCTAAAACTCTCTACGAATGGTCAAAAATATCATCTCTTCTCATTATCTTTGAATTAAAAAAAAAGTAAAAACCTTTTTCAAAATAATTTGTTTACATTTTAAAAAAAATTACTTCACGTCATACCAATTTTTTCTTTATATATACCATTTGTTACACTTAAAAGTCGCTATACAAGTCAATTATGTGTTCCGAGGTCTTAAGAACCTCCTTTTATCTTACTTCGATTTGCGTGCACTGTCGGGCGTATATTCGGAATGCTTTTATGTGAAAATTTGATTAAAATGCTAGTTTTGCCTTAAAAATTGAATTTAAGTTGACTTTGGTCAACATTTTGGGTAAACAGACCCGGACCCATGATTTGATGGTCCCGGAGGGTCCGTAAAAAATATGGGACTTGGGCATATGCCCGGAATTAAATTCCGACGTCCCAAGCCCGAGAAATAAATTTTTGAAGAAAATTGTTTAACTAAAATTTTAAGAGTTCTGAAAATTTAAATGTGTTTGAATTTGATGGTATCGGGACCGTATCTTGGTTCCGGAGTCTCGTACAGATCTTATATGGTATTTAAATTGTGCCTGTAAAATTTGGTAAGAAACGAACTTCATATGATGTGAATCCAACCCTCGGTTGTGAAATTTGAAACTTAAGAGTTCTTGATATTTTTCTTTGATTTTGATGTTAAACTCATAGTTTGAGGTGTTATTTTGGATATTTGATTGCACGAGCAAGTCCGTATGATATTTTTAGGTTAATGTGCATGTTTGGTTTGGAACCCCGAGGGCTCGAGTGCGTTTTGGATAGGCCACGAAATGAAATTGGACTTAGGAAAAGTAATGGTGTGTTGCAGGTCTGCAGGCTTCACAATTGCGAACCCAGGCTCGCAAAAGCGAGCTCGCATTTACGATGAAACATCACAATTGTGAAGATGGGCCGGCCAGGGAGACCTTCGCATTTGAGAAGTTCAATGTCGCAAATGCAACTTCAGCAGGGACTGAAATTGCGAACAATAGTTCGCATTTGCGAAGAAAGCAGGGCAGTTCTACCTTCGCATTTGCGAAGCCTGGGCCGCAATTTCCAATTCGCATTTGCAGTCATGACATCGCAAATGTGATATCTGCAGCTATGCAACTTATAATTTAGACAAAATTTCTTCATTTTTCAAACCATCTCAAAATCTAAACTCTCTTGGGCGATTTTCCAAAGATAAGTTCTTCTCCAAATCATTAGTAAATCATTTCTAACTCATTTTCTTCAATCTATCACATCTTTTTACATGGTTCAATTCAAAATCAAGGATTTTTCATGGGAAATTGGGTGATTTTGGGTAGAACTTAGGATTTTTACATTTTGCGTATCTAGACCTCGATTTGAGGTCCGATTTTAAAATAAATTATTTATTTGAGTTCGTGGGTGAATGGGTAATCGGGTTTTGGTTCGAACCTCGGGTTTTGACCAAGCGGGCCCGGGGTCGATTTTTGACTTTTTGAGGAAATTGGTGGAAAACCTATAATTTAGCATTAGGATTAAATTCTTTAGCATTTATTGGTGTTTTTGAATTAATTTGGGTTAGATACAAACAAATTGGAGGCGAATTATAAAGGAAAAGCGGTGTTTGAGGCTTGAGTTTGCCATGAAAGTTCAAGGTAAGTGTTTGGTCTAACTTTAGCTTGAGGGAATAGGTGTTTTGTCTTATTTGTTGTGTGTTAGGGTAGTGTACGATTTATAGATATGGTGACGGGTATCTATACGTGGATGTCAAGCATGCCCGTGCTTCTCAAATTGTGATCGTTGTGTCTCTTAATAAGTACTACGTATGCCTAAATTGTTGATTATCCATCTTGAGTAACATTTATGATTTTCTTCTTGGTATTTGGTTATTGTTGAGCATTGTCTCTAGTTGAGGTGCAATTGTGAAGTTGATTATTTGTACAAGTTTGGTTATAGCTGATTCCCTTGCCGGGATGTATTTAATTCTTATTGTTGATTCCCTTGCCAGGACGTATTTATACTTATTGTTGATTCCCTTGCCGGGATATTATCATTGCTATTGTTTGGGTGAGGTAAGAGTGATAAAGCACGAAGGGTGATGCCGTGCACATTTACATTCATACTTATGCATATGGTGAGGAAAGAGTGATAAAGCACGGAGAATGATGTCATGCATATTTACATTGATATTGATGCATATGGTGAGGAAAGAGTGATAAAGCTCGGAGGGTGATGCCGTGCACATTCATACTTATTTATATGGTGAGAAAGAGAGATAAAGCACGAAGGGTGATGTCATGCACATTTTCATTTCTTCATTGCATTGGTGAGGATTGAGAGTAAAAACACGAAGGGTGATGCCGTGCACATTTTCATTACTTGATTGCATTGGTGAGGATTGAGAGTAAAAGCACGAAGGGTGATGCCATGCACTTATTTCCTGTTTGTTATGATTTCTTGTTGTTTTCGGTTCAAATGTCTTAATTGTCTTACTCCACTATTACTGTCTTTCTTTATGTTGGTATTTCCCCCATAGCATGTTACCCCTTCCCGTTACTTTCGAATTACTTCAGTTACTGTTATCCTGCTAGATATTGTGTAACCACATGTTAATTTTTTGTTGTATCCTAGACTCGTCACTATTTCGCTGAGGTTAGGCTCGAATCTTACCAGCGCATGGATTCGGTTGTGCTGATACTATACTCTGCACTTTTTTGTGCAGATTTCGGTACTTGCGCATACAGACCTTAGCTAGGGATTGCTGCCTTCAGTCCATCGGAGACCTGAGGTAGTCTTGCAAGCGTCTGTAGGCCTTGGCGTCCCCTTCCTATCTTGTTTCTTTCTGCTCTTATCTATTTCGGTGACAAACCTGTATTTATTTTGTTCAGGCCCAATTTGTAGTATTCTTAGATAGTCCATGAGATTGTGGCACCAGTTCTGGGTGGTTTATGTTTATGGATTCGTATTGGTATTAGCTAAACAGTTAAATTTTATTCTTGCGCTTTGTTATTTCCGCTGTTTATAAATGTTAACTTGCGCTTGTTAAGAGGTTAAACGTAAAAAGGGTAAATTAATAGAAATAGTTGGCTTGCCTAGCTTTCTCTAGTAGGCGCCATCACGACTCTCGAGGGTAGAAAATCCGGGTTGTGACAAGTTGGTATCAGAGCTCTAGGTTGCTTTGGTCTTACAATCCATGGACAAGCTTGGTAGAGTTTGAAGGATCGATACGGAGACGTCTGTGCTTATCCCTAGAGTCTATAGAGTTAGAAAGAGTTTCACTTCTATTCTTCTCTGTCGTGCGATTTGGTTTCTCAATGCTAATTGAACTTTTACTCTGTTCTTTTGCAGATGGCGAGAACATATGCTTCTTCATCCGCTGACCAGCAACCCGAGCCCCCAACAGCAACTGCCACGAAGGGCAGAGGATGAGGCCGAGGCCATGCTAGAGGTCGAGGCAGGGTCAGAGCTCAGCCTAGAGCTGCAACACCACCAACGGAGCCTCAGGTTGAATTCGATGATGAGGTTCCAGCTCAGATCCCAGAGGGGTTCATTGCTACCCCAGTACTCCAGGATGCTTTGGTCCGTCTTGTGGGCCTTATGGAGAGTGTCACTCAAGCAGGCTTAATTCCTGTAGCACCATCCGTCTCTCAAGCAAGGGGAGGAGTAAAAACTCCCGCTATCGACACTCCGGAGCAGATGGCTCCCCAGTTTCAGACTCAAGCAGCTCAGCCAGTTGGAATAGTTTCGCCGGGTGTGGTAGATCAGACCGGTGATAGAGCAGCTATGTCTGCCGATGCTTTGTGGAGGTTGGACAGGTTCACCAAGCTGTTCACTACTACTTATGGTGCTATATCTTCAGAGGATCCCCAGTTTTACTTAGACAACTGTCATGAGGTTCTTCGGAACATGGGGATAGTAGAGACCAATGGGGTTGACTTTGTTGCTTTTCGCCTGTTAGGTTTCGCCAAGAAATGGTGGAGAGATTATTGTTTGGCCAGATCAGTTGGATCACCAGCTCTCACTTGGGACCACTTCTCATAGCTATTTCTCGAGAAGTTTCTTCCCGTCACTCAGAGAGAGGAGTACTGCAGGCGGTTCGAGCATCTCCAGTAGGGTTATATGATTGTTATCCAATATGAGATGAGGTTTATTGATTTGGCTCGTCATGCTCTTCTGATACTCCCCACCGAGAGAGAGAGAGGCTGAGGAGAATTATTGAGGGACTCGCTCAACCTATTAGACTGTAGATGGCTAAGGAGACAGGTAGCGAGATTTCTTTCCAGGATGCGACCACTGTGGCCAGGCGGGTTGAGATGGTTTTAGCTCAAGGTAGCGGTCAGGGGTCTGATAAGAGGCCTCGTCATTCTGGCAGATTCAGTGGTGCCTCGCCTGGAGGCAGGGATTCTTTTGGTAGAGTCCATCCTCCTAGGCCCGTTCAATCAGCACTTCAGGTTTCTCACGGTGCTCTAGGTGGTTGTGGTTATCACATACAGTATTTCGATCAATTGCCCTACAGTGAACCACCAGCTCCTATCGGTGCACCTATGCTCCATAGTTTTCAGGGTGGTTATCCAGGCCGTCAGGGTCAGTTTCAAGGTCAGCAGTCTCAGCAGCCCAACTCTTGTTATACTTGTGGTGATACGAGGCACATTTCTAGGTTTTACCCTTAAGCCTCGAGCAGTTCTCAGCACCAGGGTTCTCATGCTATGGTCCCAGCATTGGGTGTACCACCGCCCGCTCAGCCAGCTAGAGGTAGAGGTAGATGTGTTAGAGGTGGAGGCCAGGCGGCTAGAGATGGATGCCAGGAAGCTAGAGGTGGAGGCCAGCCAGCAGGAGGCCGTCCTAGGGATACAGTTCAGAATGGTGGGGCCCATCTCCGATGTTATGCTATGCCAGGCAGACCTGAGGTTGAGGCCTCTGATGCAGTTATCAGAAGTACAATTTCATTGTGCAGTAGAGATGCCTTAGTTCTATTTGATCCGGGGCCCACGTATTCTTATGTATCATTTTATTTTTCCCCTTATCAGGTTGTGCCTCGTGATTCTTTGAGCACTTTTGTATATGTGTCTATACCGGTGGGCGATTCTACTGTGGTAGATCGTGTTTATCGTGCTTGCGTAGTTGTTATTGGGGGGGTCTTGAAACCCATGTAGATCTCCTGCTTCTCGATATGGTGGATGTAGATGTCATTCTGGGGATGGATTGGTTATCCCTTTATCATGCTATATTGGATTGTCATGCCAAGACTGTGATCTTAGCACTACCGGGGTTGCCTCGTTTGGAGTGGAGAGGGACCCCCGGTCATTCTACCAGCAGAGTTATCTCATATATGAAGGCTCAGCGTATGGTTGATAAGGGGTGTTTGTACTATTTGGGGTATGTTCGTGATTCCAGTCCTGAGGTTCCCTCTATGGATTCTGTGCCCGTTATTTGTGAGTTTCCTGAGGTATTTCCTTCAAACCTGCCGGGGATGCCGCCTGACAGGGACATTAACTTTTGCATTGATATGACTTCGGGCACTCAGCCCATTTCTATTCCGCTATATCGTATGGCACCGCCAGAGTTGAAAGAATTAAAATAGCAGTTACAGGACTTGCTAGGAAAAGGCTTTATTAGACCGAGTGTCTCGCCTAGGTATGCACCAGTGTTGTTTGTTAAGAAGAAGGATGGGTCGACGAGGATGTGTATAGATTACCGGCAGTTGAACAAGGTTACAATATTGCCGAGGATTGATGATTTGTTTGACCAGCTTCAGGGTGCCCAAGTGTTTTCTAAGATCGACTTGAGATCTGGCTACCATCAGTTGAAGATTAGGACATTCGATGTCCCTAAGATAGCTTTTCGCACTCGGTATAGGCATTATGAGTTCTTGGTGATGTCATTCGGGTTGACGAATGCCCCGATAGCTTTCATGGATTTGATGAACTGAGTGTTCAGGCCTTATTTGGATTCCTTGGTGATTGTCTTGATTAACGATATTTTGATCTATTCCTGCAGCCGGGTGGAGCACGAGTAGCATCTTCGGGTCATTTTTTAGACTCTACGGAATAGTCAGTTATACGTTGAGTTTTCGAAGTGCGAGTTTTGGTTGAGTTCAGTTGCATTCTTAGGCCACGTTGTATCAGCAGAGGGTATTCAAGTGGATCCGAAGAAGATAAAGTCAGTCAAGAACTGTCCTCGGCCCACATCAGCTACAGAGATCCAGAGTTTTTCGGGTTTGGCAGGATATTACCTTTGGTTTATGGAGGGGTTTTCATCTATTGCAGCCCTAATGACCAGGTTAACCCAGAAGGGTGCCTAGTTTAGGTGGTCGGACGAGTGTGAGGCGAGCTTTCAGAAGCTCAAGACAGCTTTGACCACGATGCCGGTGTTGGTATTACCTACGGGTTCAGGGCCTTATACAGTATATAGTGATGCATTGCGTATTGGACTTGGTACGGTGTTGATGCACAATGGCAAGGTTATTTCATATGCTTCGCGACGGTTGAAGATCCACGAGAAGAATTATCCAGTTTATGATTTGGAGTTAGCAGCCATTGTTCACGCGCTGAAGATTTGGAGGCATTATTTATATGGCATGTCGTGTGAGGTGTTCACAGATCACAAGAGTTTGTAATACTTGTTCAAGAATAAAGAGCTAAATTTCAGGCAAAAGAGGTGGTTGGAGCTGTTGAAAGACTACGATATCAGCATTTTGTATCATCCAGGAAAGGCCAATGTAGTGGCTGATGCATTGAGTAGGAAGTCAGCCAGTATCGGCAGCCTTGCGTATATTCTACTCAGTGAGAGGCAACATGCTTTGGATGTTCAGGCTTTAACCAATCAGTTCATGAGGTTGGATGTTTCTGAGCCCAGCCGTGTGCTAACTTGCACAGTCGCTCGTTCTTCATTATTTGGGTGTATCCGTGATCGGCAGTATGATAATCCTCATTTGCTTGTCCTTGGAGACACAGTGCGGCACGGAGGTACCAAGCAGGTTACGGTCGGAGATGATGGGGTTTTGAGGATGCATGGTCGTATTTGCGTGCCTAATGTGGATGGACTTTATGAGTTAATTCTAGAGGAGGACCACAGCTCCCGGTATTCTATTCACCCGGGTGCCGCTAAGATGTATCAGGACTTGCGGCATGATTATTGGTGGAGGAGAATGAAGAAGGGCATTGTTGCGTATGTAGCCCGGTGTTTAAATTGTCAGCGGGTAAAGTACGAGCATCAGAGACCTGGTGGTTTGTTCCAGAATATTGAGATTCATGAGTGGAAGTGGGAGCGTAACACTACAGACTTCATTTTTGGACTCCCACGGACTCAGAGGAAGTTGGATGCAGTATGGGTTATTGTTGATAGGCTGACCAAGTAAGCACATTTCATTCCTGTGGCAGTTTCGTATTCCTCGGAGCGGTTGGCTGAGATCTATATCCGGGAGATTGTTCGTCTTCATGGCATTCTCATGTCTACCATTTTTTACTGGGGTACGCAGTTTACCTCGCATTTTTGGAGGGCAGTTCAGTATGAGTTGGGTACTCGGGTCGATTTGAGCACATCATTTCATCCTCAGACGGATGGACAGTCCGAGCGTACTATTCAGATTTTGGAGGATATGCTCCGAGAATGTGTTATTGATTTTGGACGTTCTTGGGATCAGTTCTTGCCATTATCAGATTTTTCCTATAATAATAACTACCAGTCGAGCATTCAGATGGCCCCCTATGAGGCATTATATGGTATGTGGTGTCGGTCGCCGGTTGGGTGGTTTGAGCTGGGAGAGGCTCGGTTGTTAGGTACAGATCTAATTCAGGATACCTTGGATAAGGTGAAGATCATTCAGGATAGGCTTCATACAGCTCAGTCCAGGCAGAAGAGTTATGCCGACCACAGGATTCGTGATGTGGCATTTATGGTCGGAGAGCGAGTGTTACTCTGGGTGTCGCCCATGAAAGGCATGATGAGATTTGGGAATAAAGGAAAGCTAAGCCCTAGGTTCATTGGTCCTTCAGAGATTCTTGATTGAGTGGGAGATGTGGCTTACAGACTTGCGCCACCGCTGAGTTTATCAGTTGTGCACCCAGTATTTCATGTGTCCATACTTCAAAAGTATCATGGCGATCCATCCCACGTATTAGATTTTAGCATTGTTCAATTGGACAAGGACTTGACCTATGAGGAGGAGCAGACGACTATTTTAGGACGACAGGTTCGTCAGTTGAGATCGAAGAAGTTCCCTTCAGTTCATGTTCAGTGGAGAGGCCAGCCTGCCGAGGCTGCTACCTGGGAGTCCGATATGCGGAGTCGATATCCCCATCTTTTCCCCGACTCTAGTACTTCTTTTCTATGTCCATTGGAGGACAAATAGTTATTTTATAGGTGGTCATCACTTGATTTACAGGTCAATTTGGTGTTTCGAGGTCTTAAAAACCTCCTTTTTATCTCACCTCGATTTGCATATGCAGTCCAGGCGTATATCCGGAACACTTTTATGTGAAAATTTGAAAAAGATGTTAATTTTGCCTTAAAAATTGAATTTAAGTTGACTTCGGTCAATATTTTAGATAAACGGATTCGGACCCGAACCCGTAATTTAACGATCCCGGAGGTCCGTAGAAAAATATGGGACTTGGACGTATGCCAAAAATTGAATTCCGAGGTCCCAAGCCCGAAAAATAATTTTTTGAAAAAAATTATTTAATTAAAATTTAAGAGTTTTGAATATTTAAATGTGTTTGAATTTGATGGAATCGGAACTGTATCTTGGTTTCGGAGCCCGGTACAGGTCTTATATGGTATTTAAGTTGAGGCTGTAAAATTTGGTAAGAAACAGACTTCATATGACGTGAATCGAACCCTCAGTTGTGAAATTTGAAACTTAAGAGTTCTTGCGATTTTTCTTTGATTTTGATGCTAAACTCGTAGTTCAAGGT
Source organism: Nicotiana glauca (assembly GCA_026770625.1). NCBI lineage: Eukaryota > Viridiplantae > Streptophyta > Magnoliopsida > Solanales > Solanaceae > Nicotiana > Nicotiana glauca. Next base: position 15,366 of record MU729915.1, read on the forward strand.
ATTATTTTGGCAATTTGATCGTGCGAGCAAGTTCGTATGATATTTTTAGGTTAGTGTGCATGTTTGGTTTGGAGCCCCGAGGGCTCAGGTGAGTTTTGGATAGGCCACAGAGTGAAATTGGACTTAGGAAAATTGTTGGTGTGTTGCAGGTCTGCATGCTTCTCAATTGCGAAGCCAGGCTCGCAAATGCAAGCTCACATTTGCGATGAAACATCGCATTTACGAAGATGGGCTGGGCAGGGAGACCTTCACATTTGCGAAGTTCTATGTCGCAAATGAACCTTCACCAGGGACCGCAATTGCGAACAATAGTTCACACTTGCGGAGAAAGCAGGGCAGGCTTACCTTCGAATTTGTTAAGTCTGGGCCGCAATTGCTAGTTCGCATCTGCGAATATGATATCGTAAATGCGATATCTGCACCTGTGCAACTTATAACAGACAAAATTTCTTCAATTTTCAAACCCTCTCAAAATCTAAACTCTCTTGGGTGATTTTCCAAAGACAAGTTCTTTTCCAAATCATTAGTAAGTCATTTCTAACCCATTTTTCTTCAATCTATAACATCTTTTTGCATGACTTCAACTCAAAATCCAGGGTTTTTCATGGGAAATTGGGTGATTTTGGGTAGAACTTAGGATTTTCAAATTTTACGGATTTGGAGCTCGATTTGAGGTCCTGTTTCAAAACAAATTATATATTTGAGTTTGTGGGTGAATGGGTAATCGGAGTTTGGTTCGAACCTGAGGTTTTGACCAAGCGGTCCCGGGGTCGATTTTTGGCTTTTTGGGGAAATTGATAGAATACCTATAATTTAGCATTGGGATTGAATTATTTAGCATTTATTGATGTTCTTAAATTAATTTGGGTTAGATACAAGTAAATTGGAGGCGAATTCTAAAAGAAAAGTGGTGTTTGAGGCTTGAGTTCGTATTGGTATTAGCTAAACTGTTAATTTCGTTCTTGTGCTTTATTATTTCCGCTGTTTATAAATATTAAGTTGCGTTTGTTAAGAGGTTAAACGTAAAAAGCATAAATTAATCGAAATAGTTGGCTTGCCTTGCTTTCATTAGTAGGCACCATCACGACTCCCGAGTGTGGTAAATCCGATTCGTGACACTATCAATTAGAAACAAATTCATCTCTTGTTGAGTTTGAAAAAAAAAATTCACATAATCTAATGATTCAAAACGAATATTCTTCAACGAAAAAAATGTTATACCCTTGCAATTTTTGCTTGACTACAGCTAAATGAAGGGGTTTTAACTTATACCCTTCAATTCCTTTAATATGCTAAATTGAAATTAATGATAGCAATTGTATAGCCAAAGTTTTGTTATTTGTTTGATGTACATTTATGTAAATTGACTCTTCAAACAAATATTCTTCATGAAGAAAAAAAAAACAACATCTATTTTTAATATTGACTGATTTTGTGATGTTTCTTTCTCCAGCATGTATGTTTACTTTATTATATAAGTAAGTAAACTTTTATTTGGTTTTGTAAACTCTTTTTTGTTATTTAGATAGACATATACTTGTATCCTATATATTACATTTATTTTAAAAGAATTTCATTTTATTCAAATCTAGCTACAGTGTTTCAAAGAATTGTACCTACATGGTTTTAAATATGAAAGAGTTTTATAGTTATGGAGTAATTTTTTTGTTGTTGCTAGAGGTGAAGTAATATTTAAATAATTATAAAAAATAACAAAAGTTCCTAACATGATTGCATATGATCATTGACCGAATTAAGTATGATAACATGATAAAAAAAGATAAATTTTATTTTTAATTTAAATTTGATTTTTAGACTTTTATCTATAAATTCAAAATTATCTTTTATTCAAATATATATATATATATATATATATATATATATATATATATATATATATATATATATATATATATATATATATATATATATATATATA